>CAUYQV010018832.1:0-18716 GCA_963574575.1 Galagoides demidoff
GGCACCTGTGGTCCCAGCTACTTGGGAGGCGGAGGCAGGAGACTCACTTGAGCCCAGGAGTTGGAGGTTGCTGTGAGCTGTGATGCCACAGCACCCTACCCAGGGGGACAGCTTGAGGCTCTGTCTCAAAAAAAAAAAAAATTAACTTATCAAAAGATTTAAAAATATGGTATAGATATAGTTTACATGACTGTATAAACTTGAATCATTGAGAAAACAAGATAGTTTTTCTTGTCCTGCTGGATGAAACAATGGCTGTACAGTCACTCATTTAATATATGTAGTTATTGAATACCTTGCTAGGGTGTTTCAAATAGGTTCTAGATACAGTCAGTTCCTTCCAAAAAAGTACATTGCACTAAGAGATTAGGCATTAACATATGCAAAGCTAAAGAAAGACACAATAATTAAAATTATAAAATATGGAAAAGTTAATGACATCACAAAACAATGCAAGGTTAAGTATCACATGGAAAACTTTGGAATAGGGAAAATGTTGGATACTGGAATGGTCCAGGGCAGATGGAGAGAACATTGGATTTCTGCCATGAAGAAAGGCAAAGCTATAATTAAATGAGTAAAAAAGCCCAGAAACTAGCATGAGATACAGGAAAACAAAGTGGAAGATTTATTTTGGTAATGGCAAATCAACCAGTTTGCCTAGAGGGAACATTTTATAATAGGAGAGTGAATCATTGTTGGTGGGGAGTAGTCACCATGTGTCTGCCACGCTCCTTCCCCTCATGTCTGAGATAGCAACAGTGACCACCCCCGGATCCACTGCACTGACCCTCCCCCTTGTCCAACTCTCAGCCTTTGTCTGAGTCTTGTCATCTACCTGTTGACTGGCAAGCAAAAACTTCCTCTGATGATCAAATGAGTGAAGAGTTATTGTTCAAATGCTGCAGAGTGGATGACAGAGAAGCCACATATTTCACCAGCATTCTAGTTAATTCTATAGCAATGGGGAACATGAAGAGAAAGGCTACAATGAGAACATAGGACTTCGAGGCCGGCGGAGTGGATGTAGCTTCCTAGCTGCTGTGATTTGTTTTTGTTTTTGTTTTTTTTGAGACGGAGCCTCAAGCTATCCCCTGGATAGAGTGCCATGGCATCACAGCTCATAGCAACCTCCAACTCCTGGGCTCAAGCAAGTCTCCTGCCTCCGCCTCCCAAGTAGCTGGGACCACAGGCGCCTGCCACAACGCCCAGCCATTTTTTGGTTGCAGCCATCATTGTTGTTTGGTGGGCCTGGGCTGGGGATACGAACCCGCCACCTTAGGTGTATGTGGCTGGCACCTTAGCCCATTGAGCCACAGGTGCCGAGCTGGTAACCAAGTTTCAAACCATAGCAGTAGTCTTTGCTATTAAGCCCATAATCTTTTTTTTCTTTCTTTTTTTTTTTTTTTGTTGTTGTTGTTGTTTTGAGACAAAGTCTTACTGTGTCACCCTCAGTAGAGTGCCATGGCATCACTGCTTATAGCAACCTCAAATTCTAGGGCTTCAGTGATACCCTTGCCTCAGCCCCAAAGTAGTTGGGACTACAGGTGCCCACCACAATTCCCAGCGATTTTGTTGTTGTGTTGCAGTTAGGGTCTCACGGAGAAGTAATGTGGCAGAAAATAAGCCTGCACATTGAAATTGTATATTTAAATAAAGGGGTTCAGAGCTCACTCAGGCATGTGACAACTTCTTCATCTCCTGGTTTAAACAGCCAGGGACCACTGCTCTCTCATGGCGAATAGCCAGTTCATTTCATTACTCTTGGTTTAAATGGTTAGCTGTGCACTGTACCTTATTAATATTCATTACAATCCCTCTGCACATGCACACTGTACATCAATGACTTCATTAATATTCATTGCAATCCATAATCCATTTCTTTTTTTTTTTTTTTTTGAGACGGAGCCTCAAGCTATCCCCCTGAGTAGAGTGCCATGGCATCACAGCTCATAGCAACCTCCAACTCCTGGGCTCAAGCGAGTCTCCTGCCTCTGCCTCCCAAGTAGCTGGGACCACCGGCACCCACCACAACGCCCGGCCATTTTTTGGTGGTAGCCATCATTGTTGTTTGGCGGCCGGGCTGGGGATTCAAACCTGCCACCTTAGGTGTACGTTTTTACTCCTGCAACTGACCAGGCCAACCTTAGGTCAGGGGTTTTTTACACCCACAATCAACCCAACCATATGGGATTCTGTCTCAGTTTCACACAAGTATGCCTGCACAAAGTCTTTTCACTGCTCTCTCTCAAACAGCTTTTTTGGTCAGAGGTATATAGACCTTTAGCCTATATTGTCATTGTAGCTGTCATTATTGTTTGACAGGCCTGAGCTGGGTTTGAACCCATTAGCCCCGGGGCATGAGACTGCCTCCCTAGCCACTAAGCTACAGGTGCCGAGCCAAAGCTCATAACCTTAACTACCATGATGTACTGCACCACCTAGGGTAAGGTTGGGACTTTCTTGATGTCATTTAGAACTGTATTATTTATGGGCAAAGTTCTATTAGTTTTTCTCATCATTCTTTTCCTCTTTCTTCATTTCACCTCATTTATGTTTACCACAATTTGAATATTAAGTATGTTAAATTTTGGTTAACATGTTTGTGCCTCTTCTATGTTTTATTTAGTCCTGTTTAACTGCTAGAACACAGACCTTCTGAAGCAATAGTAATCAAAGATACTATTATATTATTAAATATAGAAAACCTAAAATAAAGGGTTTAAATAAGTGAAGGATTCGTGGGGACTAAAGCTGGGAATAGTTTTTGCTATTAGACTATTCTTATTAGAATATTTTTCCAACTTTCTTCTGTGACTAACAATTGTAAACTCCCTGATTCAAAACCTTAAGAGAAAAAATTTGATTAATTTGGGTCATTAGTTTATAAGACATACAGTAAAACATCTGTAAGTTGACCACTCAAGGAACTGCAGCAAACTGATCAGCATATGGGTATTCAACATAAATAATGAGGCCTACTGTACTGATGCACACATGTGGTACATGTCTGGTCTATGAAAATTAGGTCAACTTAAAGCAGGGTCAATGTATGGTGGGGTTAGCTATGGAGCTTCTACTATATTTGTTACTCTTGGGTCAATTGTCTATCTTTGATCGGTCACTTGTGATTAAGGGTGGTGCTTGGGGAAGAATAACATGAGGTCACAAAACATAAAGCATAGTCATTTTGGCCCCTGACTATAGCAAGAATTACTGAAATATAGTCACAATGAATTGGGCCTAACAGAACCTATTATAATTCAATGGCTTTATAAATTTTGTTCAGAGCCATTTTCAACCTTTGTTCAAAAATCCATCCATTTTATTCTATTTCTATGAGGAAAAATTACCTGTCTACCCCAATAATATCACTACCATCCCCCCATTGCTACATCTGACCATGGATTAAGTTAAAGGTTCCATTGAGGTTTATTACAGCTTTCTAGAAGCTCTGTAACTAGAACTAATCACATACTCCACCTGTAATTCTCCATGATAAGCGTTATATGGGTAAGATAATATTTTCCCATTTTGTTTCTAAACGCTCCTCTTGATTATGCACTGCCTCTTTTGGCCACAGTAGCACATTTGGTTAATGTTCTCAGAGAATTATATATTCGGACTGGAGTCTCAAAGAACCATTTAGAATAAAGCAAGTAAAATGAGATTCCTGTGTGGAACAATTCAATAAGTAATGAGAGTAGAGCCCAAATTCCTATCGAAATAACTGAAGTTCTTTTCCCTAACTGCATTACCTTGAACTTGTTCATTTGAGCCTCAGATGCCATTTTTCTGCTACACTATGGCCTCTTGAGAATTTCCTACAGTTTCTGCACATTGATTTGGCATTTTCTACTGATTTAGTAAAAGCTTAGTATCCTTTGCTAACTTGGAGATTTTCAGTGTTCTGTATCTCAAATGTACAGATTTACAAATGTAAAATAAGAATTATCAGGGAATGAAGCTATAGAGATCTTTTAGTTTTCACACAGAGAAGTGTTCATTTATCTTTTTTCCTTTGTCATTACTAGATCAACTCTTTATTCAGACAAATAATGTAAGTAGTTTTCACATAGAATTTCATACAAATCTTTAATAAAATCTTAACTAAATTATACTTATTTGTATCCTTGTGTTTGAAAAATTCATTCATATTTTCCCAAAGGGCTCTCTCTTAGCAGATTCAATTTGTAACTACTTTGTAGAAAATCTGTGAGAGATTATGAGAACTTTGATAGCAAAGAAATGAACCTTCTTTAACTGTTATTGCCAGTACTCAACACTGTGCTTCAGTGCTGCCGGAGTGCAGTTCTGTTGAAGCTGTACTGTGCCTCTTAGTAGGAGGCCACTTTTTCTTACATAGCCAAAAATTATCTATTAATATGGAGTTCATTAGTTTGCTTACTATGGAAGTGAGGCTCACCACCCTCTGATTTCTCCTCATTGACCACCCACCTTAGAAATCAGTCTTTTAATCAAGCTCTTATTCCTCTCACAAACTGACATCTGTAATGTGAAACTCACATATATAAAACTGCTTTTTTTACCTGTCACCATCCCCCAAATCTCAACTAGAAAGTACTGGAAAAAAACAGTATCACATAAAAAGAAGTATGGAACCAGGGAAAAGGGAAACGTGTTCATCTTGGTTGTCTTCTACACGCTAAATACTATGTTTCATTTAATTCTGCCAATTACATTCTTAATTAAGCATTATTTTTCTAATTTTATTGATGAGGCAGCTGTGGCTCAGAAGTTAAGTACAATAATCTCCCCGTATCTATAGTGGGTAAGTCCCAAGACCCCCAGTGCATGCCTGAAACCATGGATGGTGTTAAACTTTATATATCCAGGTTAAGTATATCCCTCATCCAAGCTTCTTAAATCTGAAATGCTCCAAAATAGAAACTTTTTGAGCACCAATATGATGCTCAAAGGAAATGCTCACTGGAATATGTTTGATTTCATTTTAGGCATGCTCAACCAGTAAGTACAATGTAAATATTCCAAGAACTTAAAAAAAAAATCCTAATTCCAAAACACTTCTGGTTCCAAAGCATTTCAGAAAAAGGACATCAACCTGTACTACATTTTTTCCTATATATCATATCTATAATAAAATGTAATACATAGATTAGGCACAGTAAGTTATTAAAAACAATAATGAAATAGAACACTTATAACGATATACTATAATGAATGTTATGTGAATTTATTCTTGGTCTGTCTCATAATTTCTTATTTTACTGTACTTTTCTTTCTTCTGGCTTTTTCAGTTGATAACTGATTTAATAATGGTGATGGTTCAGTGACCAACAGGTGGGTATCCTTTACAATGTGGATACCTGGACAAAGGGATGTTTCACATCTGGGTGAATAGGAGCAGGATGGTATAGATATTATCACACTACTAAGAATGGAACATAATTTGAAACTTACAAATTGTTTACTTCTGTAATTTTCCACTTAATAGTTTTAGACCATGGTTGACCATAGATAACTAAAGTTTTGAAAGCAAAATCAAAGATAAGGGGAGACTACTGTCACTTCCTCAGCATGAAATAGAGACAGAGTTGAAATTGAAACTCAGATCCATCCGACTGTGTTTTCTCTGTGTACCGACTAATACCGTGCCTCACAATAATGCAAACCTGATGTGTACAGTGCTTGACAAAATGGATGCTCAATAAATATGTACTGAATGAAAGAATAAATGAATAACTGTCTCTAAAGTTCTGCCTACCTCTATATATGCTACCACTTTTGTTCAAAGAGTTGTTCTAGGTTACAACAATGCTAATCAGAATCAGGATACCATTTATTTTTAAGACAGGAAAATCAGGTTTTAAAATCAAAATGATATTAAGGAGCTAAAGGCAGAGTTGTGAGGCTGAATGAAAACTATCCAATTAAGGATTCAGAGAGAACAGAAGCAGCCACTAAGAAAAAGTACTCAAAGTTAGGAATACCAGATAGCAGAATTTGGAATTTCAGAGAAAACACCACAGCACAACCAACAGACCATGCATGAACAACAAATGTCTGGCAAATTCTGAGTATCACATGCCTCCCACAAATTGTGGCTTCCCACAAATTGTGGCTTCTTGGTCAATTTCTGCTTATCCAATCTATTTGCTTTCCAATAGGGTTTTATGTTTTGAATGTGAGCAGATCATAATTTTAAAAGAGTGTACTATACTTAGCAAATAGACTATATAGAAATAAACTATTTTTGTCAACCTGTTTGATATTGATACTAGACAAATATTAGCTAGGCACACTGGGATAAAAATTCAGACATGATGATACTGGCTGATCTTTAAAGAATTAAAAATGATTTATATCTAATGGTCTTTAGGATTCTTACATAAAGGTTATAGCTCCTGCTTCTGAATTATTTACAATCTAAAGTTGGGTGCAAAACAATTTAAAAGATATACCACATGGCAAGTGCGATCATCTTTTCACAAAGCGTTTTATGTAGTATTCATGAAATTAATTTACCTGAATTCAGTGCTCTAACTTTAACCACTATTAATGATTATGCTAATTTATAAATACCATTATAAATTCTAACTGAAAGAGAGACAACTGTCTTTGATAAGTTTCTCATATTTATTGATGAAAGAAAAAAGAAAGACAGTGAGTGGAAAGAAAGATGGAGGGAGGAAGAAAGAAAATTCATTTAGGGATTAAGAGTTTTTAGAACATTATTATTTGCAGGATTATTATAGTGTGCTCAAATATAAAAAAGCTTCTGAGTCTGTAATGCTCACTTTCAGTTAGTAATTTTAAAGCACTTTATGTAGAATACTGTCATGTCTATTTACATATGTAGGAAAAGTGATGAATGAATACACACGCATCATTTAACCTTTCATGGCATCTCAGTGCATTAGAGTTCCACCTATAATTATTGAAATAATCCAAATACTTCAGTAGAAATTCACAAGTGCAGTGTTATTATTTCTGTCATTTTTGTTTATCAGACACAGAAAATGTTTTATATGCTATAGAAACAACTGACTCCTTTTCCTAGAGTTCTTACTTTCTAATTGAAAAAGAAAGGCAGTAACCCTGAACACTGCTTTTGATATTTATAAATCATAGTTAATATTCAATATAATTGAAATCATAAGAAAGTGAGGCTTTATAAGTACATGGCAGAAAAATCCTGGGAACAAACTGAGCATATAACATTCCAATAAATTAAGAGACCTAGAGTTCTAAACCAAACCCTGTAATTACTTACCTGTATGAATTCTGGACACTTTATGTCTCTGTTATGATTTAATCATCTCACTTTGTAAGGTGGAGAAAAGGCAGGGTTTTATCATGGTGGTATAGAGATCAGCATTACTCAGAGTGATTTTCCTTGGTACAGTTTAGCACTACATTTTGAAGCTGATTTTTCTTTTCACTTGACAGTGTTACAAGAAGTAAGACTTTGTTTACCACTCCTAAATCCTGCTTTGAAGACCCATTATCTACCATAAAATCACCTCAAACATTTCTTTGTGAGAAGTTAAAGGTCATTTTGAGTAAAGAGAAAAAGGACACTTCTTTCTTCATGGTCACTTCATCATTATTCTCTCCCTTTCTCTCTTTGTCTTTCCTTCTCCACCAGCTTTTTCTGTGACACTTGTACTATCTCAAAGCTCAGTGCCCTTACTTTACATTCCAGCTAGCAGCCATGACTAGCTTTCTTTGTTGTAAGTTTAAATAATCTAAGTTGTGGAATCTGACTGACTTACTCCAATCAATGTATTGGGTACACCTAGGTTAAGTGTCCACGGCTGGTCTAATAAGCAAGGGAAACCAGGCAAGGCCGGAGGGACTTCCCTGGAAAGGAAGCTGGGTAGGTGTACCTAAATTCTGTGGGAAGGGTAAGTGCTTTAACCATCAGAAAAAAAAAAATGATAATGAACTAGATAGATATTCCAAACTGATCTTCTTAACAATGATATTTCACTTTTTGCAAAGAGTGCCAGTGTTAAAGACTGATAATACATGGGAGATAATACAATTAGAACATCCTCAGTACATTTATTATGGATAGAATATTTGACTTCTGTTTCTCTTGTTGTTATGGCAGGTGTTAAAATTATCCTTTCCTACCAGAATGCATATTTATGAGAGAAGAATTTTCTTAGTTGTGGATGTTAGGAAACATTCAAATGAGCTTAAGCAGAAAAAAGGGGAAATTTAATGACTCAAATTACTAAATAAAGCAAGCACTACTGAGTTTGGCATGGCTAGATTCAGGAGTTAAAAATATCTCACTGGTGGGCGGCGCCAGTGAGTAGGGCGCCAGCCCCATATGCGGAGGGTGGCAGGTTCAAATCCGACCCCGCCAAACTGCAACCAAAAAATAGACAGGCATTGTGGTGGGCGCCTGTAGTCCCGGCTACTCAGGAAGCTAAGGCAAGAGAATTGCCTAGCCCAGGAGTTGGAGGTTGCTGTGAGCTGTGTGAGTCCATGGCACTCTACTGAGGGAGGTAAAGTGAAACTCTTTGTCTCTACATAAAAATAACAAAAACAAAAACAAAAAGAACCCAGTGATATATATCACTGGTTTCTGTTCTTTCTTCATTTAATTTAGGCTTTTCTAGGTAAGGAACAAGTAAAAACCTCTATTATTTCAACCTCAGATCATTTTCATTCAGGTCCAAATGTTTTTGTTTTTTTTTTTTAAAGTAAATTTATTTCAGGTTAATGTGAAGGTACAAGCAACAGGTCAAAATATTTGATTTTATTAGGTAGAGTTTGTCTTGTAGTTATGTCCCACACACAAAAGGTGTGTCACAACTTGTTTAAAAAAGTTTTTCCTTGAACCTCTCATTCCAGTGCTGAGATTCATTCAGACAGGAGTTTCAAAAAATTAAGCAGACTGAGATTGGAAGAGTAGTGTTCTTCTAAATAATTTTTTGGCACAGTTATCAGTCATGGTTCCATTAAAACTGAACTAATAGACTATCTGAAAATATGAGATTTCTTATAAGGCAGTAGAGATGTCGTTGGGGGTTGGATCTGGCAAGTTTGGTAGAAATCTGTAGGGCAGGCAGTCAGGACTGGCAGGTTGGAGCTCGCGCAAAAGCAGGTGCTCTAGTCCACAGATGGAATTTATTTTCTCAGGGAAACCACAGTTCTGCTCTTAAACTCTTTCAAGTGATTAAATCAGGTCAACTCAAATACACAGGTCACTACAAAACTTTTGACATACAGAAAAGTCAAGAAACATAAAATCTATAATGATGGAAACAAAAAAAGCCCTCCGAGCAACTCTGATAAGCTGAGCGAGTTGCAGCTTGCACAGGTGAATCAGAAAGGACACTGTCAGAAGTGGTTTTTGGGAGTGAAATTACAGACCAATCTGCCTCAAAATTATCATAGTGATCCATATTGAGGATATTCTCTTTACTGAAACAGCTGATTATATATATTAATTACACCTGCAAATACCTTCACAGGAACATGAGTTTAGTGTTTGAGTGACTAAGTACAATACCTCGCCAAAGTGACACATAAAAAAAGCTGAATGTTATAGAATCTAATATTAAGGAAAAAAGAGAAAAACTCAAATCAATTCAAGGTGGGAAGTGGGGGAACAAGGGAGTGGAGAGAGGAGAGGAGGGACAGGGATGGGGGTGCTCCCACTTAAAGGGCACAACGTTAAGGTGTCTGGTGCACATCTTGGGGCAGGACACAACTATAAGAGGGACTTTAGTTAACAAATGCAAACAGTGTAACCTAACTTTGTACCCTCAAATGAATCTGATGCAATTTTAAAACTGTGGGGGGAAAAAGGAAAAAGGCATAAAAATTGAACAGCAAACAATAATCTAAGGACTTTCTAGGAAGAATTCCAATACAGATTCAAGCAATCTGTTCTCCTTGAAAAAATAATTAGCCTACTGGTAATAAATTATAACAATTGGGACAAGATTATCATTATTAATTAGCCTACTGTTTTCAATTCTTTGACCACGAAGCTAATAAAAGTATGTTAAAAGACAGTGTATCTATCAATGAATAATCCGCAGAGCTACCCTCCCCAGCCATTCCTAAATATTCATAATTTCTAAAGCACGTGTGTATTCAATGGCCATTTTTCTCTTTTCTCTAGAGGAGAAGACCAGATGCTTTAGTATTCCCTATTGCATTCTGAGAACATTGAGCCTAATTTTCTGGAAAGAAATTGATGAATAAGGAGGGAGAGAAGGTCTGGAAAAAATAAAAGTGTTTTCCGTATTTTGCCATTGTCAGTCACGTTACCATGATTGACTCAGTGCCTGTGTTGTTTTCTATTTGTGAAGCTGCACTTCAGGATAAATTTCTGGAACAAGGATTGCTGAATTAAAGCGTAAATGAATATTTAATTTTGTTACATACTGTCAAAATTCCCACCTCAGTGATTATAGGAATTGGAGATATCAGCAAGCTCCCCAAGTGACTATAGTGTACAATAAAGTTGAAGAATCACTATTTTAGAGCATGGACATTTACCTTTCTGAGTGTTAATCCTCTTGCCAGGTAAAGCACCTGTAGGAATACATAATCACTGGCATACCTGCCAGTACAGCCCTGCACAGCTGGTTGTTGATGGAACCCCTGAAGCTTACCCTGGTCAAGAAACACTGGCTTAGAAACATCTGCAATTATCAAAATACACATTTTGCCAACTGAATAAGGGGAGTTGTTTTACTTCACCAGCTTTATTTGGCCTTTTCAGTCTTAACCACATTTAGCTTGAGCTTCTAACTGTGCTTTTGCCTAAAACTAAATCAAGTAATTTAGATAAAATCATATGAAAAAGTTATTGCTTTATAAAACTTTGATTGTGTTTCCCCCTGCCCTCAAATATATCTGCCCTACACGGCAAGGACAGTGCACATGGAACAAAGAAATCTTATCTTTTTATGGTTTGATTTTATCTACGTAATCATATGATTTTATCAGCACTGGACTGTTGCACATCATGTTCCAACAGAATAATGAGATGTGTACACAGTATAAATAATAAATAATATGAAGGAAAGCTGTGCTGTAAAGATTCATTTTTCTACATACTGTTTTCTTCCATGTAGTAAAAACTTGAAATAGAAATTGATGGCCCAGTTAACTGGTAATTAGCATAGCAGTGAACCAGATTTGTTCAGCAGTCCACAACTTCATGGCTACTTACCTCACTCACTTCTGAGACAGCCATCTGTGTTATTTCAGTTCAGAAAAATGCCTTTACAAGCCTAGAGAACTTTCTTAAGTACAGAAATCAGGTTATACACCTTGGCTTATCTCAAAGAGCAGCATTTGACTTCTGATATATTATATCAAATGTTTTACTGTTACTCACGAATCAGGTATATTGAGCATGAGGTTTTGAGTCCTGGCATCTGGCTAACTGACCCCTGAAGGAGTCCTGAGATATTGGACTTGCCCTTGGTCATGGAAAGTAATATGCTGAAATGGTAAGCTCCATTCTTTGTATTAAATGAAATGACACCTTGAGGACGTATAAGACAGGGAGACTCCTTGACAAAAACCTAAAGACACAGTAAAAAAAATATATTTCGTAAAAATTAATATTGTACTAGAATACTACTTCTTATTTATCCTGTCTCCACTCAATTATTATAATCATTAAATCCTGTTGACTCAGTCTCCAAAATATGTATTAAATTTCTCTCCAATTATTTTTTATTTTTACTTCCTACATTAATGTGTAACTACCAAGCTGATATCTTCCTATTTATTGGCCCAATACTTCTAGTCCATCCTCCTCACAGGAGACATTATGATTCTTAAAATTCAGGTTGGTTATGTTAATTTCCTACTTTAAAGTAAACAACTAAGCAAAATTTTATTTATTTATTCATTATTTTTTGAGACAGAGTCTCACTCTGTCTCCCTGGATAGAGTGCAGTGGCATCATTGTAAACTCACTAAAACCTCAAACTCCTAGACTCACAGTCCTCCTGCCTCAGTGTCCCAAGTAGCTGAGACTACAGGCATGTGCCGCCACACCCAGGTAATTGTCTTCCTTTTAGTATTGTTTCTCAGGCTGACCTCCAACTTCTGAGCTCAAGTGATGCTCCCACTTGGGTCCCCTTGAGTGCTAGGATTTCAAGCATGGCCTCCATACCTGGCAGTAAGTAAAACTTTCTCCAGGTTCTAGAATTGGTCTAAACTTCATAGGAGTACATCTGAGTTCTGCTATAATCTGGTATCTAGAGGTAAAGTGAATTTTGAGGAAATACCATAAAAGTAAAAGTTAACCAGACGTAGGAGCACTCAGCTGTAACCTTGAACTAAACACTGCTTCTTAAAGTTTCTACAAAAAGGAGCTCTATTAAAAAACGACAATGCAAAGAAACTGAACAAAGCAATAATTTATTATTAACAAATGATTTAGAGCTAAAGTAGAATTCCAGCGAGCTATGTTGGATGGAGAAAACTTAATTTCCTATTCTAAAATGGCCTTATTCATATTTTTTGCCTCTTTAACCTAATTTCATGTCTAAGTCTTAGATCTTATTAACTGGTATAGGGAAATAGTATGAGGAAGTCACTCTACAGCTTATCAAAAGGCAGAGGAGAAAGTATAATACACAAACACACACACTATGTATATGTGGGGGGGTGGAAAGAAAGAGACAGAAAGGCACAGAGACACAGAGAGAGACCTTCATATGAGCAGATTCATGACTAGGTTCTAAGTACATAATGTTGAATAAAGTAGATGTACTCTATGTTCTTGGAGGTTATAGTCTACTTAATAAATAGATTTAAAATATGTCATTATGTATGCATGTATCAGTTTCATCTACTAAAAAAGTAGAAATTTACACAGAAAACTAAAGCCAACATTGGAATAGCATAGCAGACATTAATTTTTAGGCTGAGGAAAAGGATATATAAAGTGCAGAGAGGGAGAGGATGCTTAGATTGCTTAAGGAATGAAAAAGTGGCCACAGTCCTAGAAATGTAGGTGGATACCACTAGATGGCCAAGGTGTCAGAAGTGGGGGAAGAGATCAGTTGCTGAAGTTGAAAAGGAAGTGGGACCAGATCATACCAACATTAGCCATCTTTCTTCTTAAACTGCCTGTAAGTTCTTTCTCTCTCTCCACATACACACACGCACACACACACACACATTTTAGGTATGTAAGGATGCTGAATGGGTCAGCCATATTGCCTGACATATCTAATATAGGTACACTTTTGGAGGAATCATTAGGGGGAACGTTTTTAGAACATAAAGTACCCAGCTAACACTGGGAGTCTGTATGTCAAGTTTAATTTCTGTGTGTTTATGTATAAACTGAAAATCAAATACAAGAGAGATTTTTTAGACAACAAAATGAAAGCTCCAAACAAGCAAAATCAATAAAGAACTGTCTTGAACAGTCTTTGCTAGACAGAGAAAATAGTTTAATTGTCTATCATCTTTGGGCTTTAAGCAGCAGGACCTAGTAGAATTTGAATTTAAACCTCTTATTCCAAAGACTCATTACTCTTTCAGATTTGCAATTCTATTTTAGAATTGCAATGCTAAATATTTGATATTGTTACTTTAATTCTGAATATACTCTAAGTACTCTATATGATGTGGAAAATTACTTTCTTGTTCAATTTTTATATGTGCAGTGGAAGAAAAAGATAAAGTATTACTATTGGAGCTTTTTCAATAACAGTAAGGTATTATAAAACAAAAATAAAAAAAAGAAGTTATTAATGTAATCCTTTCTAAAGAAAACACATGTCGTTTCTCTGAAATGACAAGAGATGTAGTTATCTACATTAGCACATGATTAATAAACATTGAAAGTTTGCTAAGCACTAATCAGACCAATGATTTTTTTAAACCTGGCGATATATGTGGGAACACACAGAGTTTTCTGTCTCACACCCTTCTCAGCCAGGCCTCATTTTGTCTCTTGTATAAAATACCTTGATATGTAACTTCATTTTGTAAAACTTAAGTGACCTCATTTTAAAGTTAAAATGAATGGTAAGTCATTTCACTTTGAGAACTTTTTGAAAATTTCTAAATCCCAACATCAAGCTATAACCAAAATGTAAAAGCTGAAGATGGTGACACAAACCCAAGGCTGGTCATATAGTTGAAGAACATGGAGAGAACGCTGATGCATTTAAATTCCTTTATGATCTTTTGAATTAAAGCATAAAAGCATCACTTAAAGTGGATATCACTAGTAAAGTAATTCTTATTTTTATCAGTTAAAAAATACAGGTTTTAAAATGTCAGTATGTGTAACAATCACATTGCTTTCAAGTGTAGAGATGATTGGAGCCATAACTCTGTAAGCCCAGTGCTCTATCAATGTCTGCGGGTGCTCCCTTTGTGACTTTTGATTTATGTCAGGCAAGTTTACCAACAATACTCCAAGTTTCTTACTACTCTCAACTGTATAAAACTTGTATGTCTATAGTAAAACAGGGATAGTCATATAATTGACAAAGATGTCAGATAAAATCAGTGTCCCATATCTGAGCAGATAATGATGCCAAAATGATAAATTTCTACTTGCTAGGAAAAAAAATGTAGTAATGAACTGGATGAACAATTGAAAATCTGAAAGAAACATTATTTTCCTTTATTAGATAACAGTTAAACATCTGAGAAATAAAGACAATTGTGGGAATATTGTTTTATTTTAATTCTGTGACAGTGGAAACTAAACAGGATGACATTCAAAAAATAAGCAAAGGACAAGAGAATAGCAATCTCAACTTAATTGCCCCATTTTTCTGCATGATAAAAAAAATTGATAAGGTAAGAGCATAAAGAAAAACAAACATCAATGTTGCAATCCTGAGGGAATAGGGCAAGGGCATAGGGCAAAATTCAGAAGTGTCTCCACAATCCACTGAGGCAGGCAGATGCTACATGGGAGCCCATCTGTACCAGAGGAAGCCCAGGACACTGGTTTCTGCTGGGAGGAGATGCTGGAAAATATAGGGAGTTAACTCCCTTCCTGGAATTGAAGGGAGTTAAATATTAGAAAACATTAAATGACAATAGATGGTATCCCAAACTAGCATCCATAAACCCCTTTGTGAAACTTTTTGGGGTTGATCATAAATTTCCCCAATGTTTCCCAACCCTAGTGTTAGTAACAATAAAGTGAAAAAAACATTTTGTTTCAGTTCAAAAGGCATGAACAACACAAATATGAGAAAAATTAGTCGATCCTCAAATTGGAATATTCTTTAAATCAATTCATACCTACCATTTAGAAATGTTAACATCAGACTGAAGAACTGGTCAAGATTAAAGGAGTCTTAAGAGCAAAGACAAATAGAATGCATGATGTTGAACTGGTTTCTGCTTCAGAATTTTTTTTATAGAGAACATTACTGGTCAACAGGCAAAATTTGAATAATGATTATATATTTGTATATATTGTTAAGAGTATTGATTACGATAAATGTGCCATGGTTATGCAGAAGGATGCGCTGGTCCTTAGCAAATGGATACTGAAGGATTTAAGAAAAAAGGATCATAATGTCTTTAATTTACTCTCCCATGTTTCAGTGAGTACATAAAATAGACAATGGGGCAAAATTTGAACAATTTGTTAATATAGGTGAAGGGAATAGGTCTTCATTCTACTACTCGTAAAATTTTTCTGTTAATTTGAAATTATTTCCAAGTAACGAGTTAAAAAAAAAAAAAGGCATGACATTCACCTTATGGCTAACTGTAATAGATTTTGAACCTGTTTCATCTGTGAAATAGAAATAATTTGCTACTTGTATTTCACAGGGAAATCATAGGGATTAATAGAATATCAGGGGTTCACAAAGCACTGTTTACTTCTTCTAAGATTTGGACAAATATTTTATGAAGAGAACAGAGTGACTTTCAATCCAGCAACACTTTTATCACAAACAGCATTTATTTGGAGTTTAGATAATTAAAAACCCTATGTTATTTTCACCAGTTATAATACAACTATGTTTCCATTAAAGAATGCCCTGGAAATGAAGGTTTTGTCTATAACCAAAATTAAACAGTACTAAGAACAAGCAAAGTGTCTATATAAGCATGTGACTTTAGGTACTTAATGCTTGCAACTTTACAGCCATGGTGCTGTAGTACTGTTATCCTTGAGAACTTTTCCACCTTTTGCATTTTAATTAAAAGTAAACTGAATCTATTAGTAAAGATTCTGAAATCTGGAGATGTTCATTTTGATGTACAGAACTTTCAAGTCTCCTCTGGGAATGAGTTACTCTGCTATGCCCTTGGAGTGCAATGACAAATTCTCTACTCTTTCTTCTAGCTTGGTACCGCTTCCTGTACTCAACATTGCCCAGCTGTTGTTTTTTTTCTTTTTTTTTTTCCACTTTAACATGTATTAAAACAACAACATTTTATTGGGTCATGTATTTACCCTTCTTTTTCATACATGGCAAAAATTTAATCAGTTATGTCAACCACTTTTACTATACTAGTACACATATGAGAATCAATTGACTCATTCCTGCAATAGTAGGTCAAAATCAGTGAGAAACTTTTCAGAATAATAATTTGCATGTCCTGGCTCACTGCCTGTGGCTCAATTGGCTAAGGGGCCAGCCACGTACACCTAAGGTGGTGTGCAACCAAAAAATGGCCGGGCGTTGAGGCGGGTGCCTGTGGTCCCAGCTACTTGGGAGGCTGAGGCAGGAGACTCACTTGAGCCCAGGAGTTGGAGGTTGCTATGAGCTGTGATGCCATGGCACTACCAGGGGGATAGCTTGAGGCTCCATCTTAAAAAAAAAAAAAAGGAAAGAATGAAGAGGCAAAGACACCAGGGGCATGCAGAGAAGCAGCTAGAACCATGTGGAAACATCCAGGGCTCCAAGAGAGTGAGTAGCTCAGGGTCAGCACAGAAGCATTAAAGTTTCTTTTCCTCCGTGCCCTAAAAAGCTACCAAGTGGATGCCGAAATGAATGATCAGTATTCGGGGCGTCTTCTGCACAGAATAAACAGTTGAAGAGGCTCAGACTGTGCATCTGATTGCAATGGGAGCCTTTTTATTTTTCAACCAGTGCTCTGAATACAATGTAGTTATGAACTATTGTGTACAAATAGTAAATAAACATACTGGTCCTTCATAACTGTGCTGAAGCAAAGAATCAAGTAGTAACAGAAAGTCAGGGTGGAGGTGTACATGTGGAAGGCAAAACACGTGCTCCCCACTCAGAAAGCCACGCGCTTTGGTGGAGCCTATACCTAAAATCAGAATGCACATTATCATATTTAAAGTGATTTTTGAATACAGCTCCCCCAATGATCCTGTGATAGACCAGCATTAAAATACTTTTTAGTTGAACATATTATATGTTAATAATTGAACAATAGACAGCTTGAGGGATTTTTTTAATCAAATTCTTTTTTTAATTTATTTCTGATTAATATGAGGGTATAAATGATTGGATTATATTGTGTGCATCTGTCAGGTAAAGGAGTTTTCACACAGTGAATGGCCTTGAGTAAGTCACCCCCAGACCAGGAAAGAGGCTGCCGTCAGCACCCTAGAAACCTGCCACTGCCGACCTCTCCCGTCTCGTCCTCCCACCGAGTGCTGATTGCTCACAGCGCATTTTGTTTTGAGGTAGGTTCCAATTTTCATCCTGAGGATGAGGAAGGAGGGTTCAGGGAGCTGCCGTGACTGCACTGCCATGCAGCCGTCCTGCCCTGTGCTGTCTTCTACCCCCACTGTTACATTTTCCTTCAGTCTCCTGGAAAACAGAGATAATTCTGTTCCCTACCCGCTGTTCACATGCTTTCAACACTACAAGGCAGCTGTGATGATCACCCTGAATGTGGGTTTCCAGGTTTGATTTGTGTATGTCAACCTTGCTGACAGCAAATACCACTCCTGGTCCCTGCCTTTTCACCCTTTGTTATGAACAGAATCATCCTGCAAAAATCCAAGTTCTTACCAATTTGTATCCCTATGTCACACAGCTAAATAATTACATTCACGTCATCCTTGGAATGCAACATATTGCTAATTTTTTTTCAAATCCTGTTGAAATAGCTCAAATGTTATGTAAGGCGGAGAAACTTCCAAGCAAGTAACTTCAAGAGAAACATAAAAACAGTATAATTCTGTTAACTATCAGATAATAAAGTTAGTGGACCCTAGGGAAAAATTATGTATTTCTTCAAAAAAGTTGATGCAAATGAACTTTTTGCCTCACTCCATTTTTCTCTAATTAGCTGACAATTAAAGGGACTAATCTTACTCTCCACTTTCCCTTTCACTTGTAGAAGAAAAACTTGTCACACTCTGCTGACTTTGCAAAGTTACCATTTTACAACTTCCAAATACAGTAGAACTTCCAACCTGATCACCTTTCTGCAGTGACCAACTCCTTAATTTGACCTAATTTTCATAGACCAGACATGTGCCACATGTACGTATCATGTACGTATCAACCACCTCCCTGTGTTGACCAGTTTGTTACAGTCCCTTGGGTGATCAATTTACAGAGATTCTAATGTATTGTATTTAGATTAAGCTTCGTCCAAAAATGACTTTGAAAAACAAAAATATTTTTTTTTTTTTTTTGAGACGGAGCCTCAAGCTATCCCCCTGGGTAGAGTGCCATGGCATCACAGCTCATAGCAACCTCCAACTCCTGGGCTCAAGCGAGTCTCCTGCCTCAGCCTCCCAAGTAGCTGGGACCACA
>CAUYQV010018842.1:0-10033 GCA_963574575.1 Galagoides demidoff
GTGGTCCCAGCTACTTGGGAGGCGGAGGTAGGAGACTCGCTTGAGCCCAGGAGTTGGAGGTTGCTATGAGCTGTGATGCCATGGCACTCTACCCAGGGGGATAGCTTGAGGCTCTGTCTCAAAAAAAAAAAAAAAAAAAAGATTGGCTCTGCTATTACTTATGGTGTGACACTGGACATGTCTTATATCCCCTCTCTGGACCCTTTGCCATCCCACACTTGCCTGTCCAAATTTCATAAAGCCTTAGACTTCTAGAGTTGGAAAGGATTTAAAATAATCACTTAGCACCACCTACTCATTTTACTCACAAGGCAACTAAAGCCAGGTACCTGGGCTTGTTCAAGGTGACATGACAAATTATTGTCAAAGTTAGCGTGCTGAACCCATGGCTGCTGATTCCCAGACCAGCGTCCTTTCCACTATAATGGTTTGGAGACTTTACTTAGCTCTGCGCTCCCATTGGCCCATTAATCAGTACCACACACTACTGCACTCTTAATTGTTTCCTGTGTTAATCTTGTCTCCCCAAATTGTGCCAATCTGAGAAGCAGGAGCCACTGTTTTATGTGAAGCAACTCCATAAATATTTACTAACTGAATGATGAACAAAGCAACCACTGGGGGAAATCCCACTTGATCATTTCCAAGATGGAAAGCAGCATCTCAGAACTACAGATTCCCAAAAGTCTTTTTCCGGGGACAAGAAAACAACCCCAGAATACTGAGCTTAACGGTCCTGTTGGAAATATAGCTTGCCTGCCTTCTGGTCCCTTTCCTGGTATCTCAGAGCTGGAGCAGGGCTAAGAATAATCAACTCCAGGTGGCCTGTTCTTCCATAGCAGAAAGGAACAGACAATAGAGCAGTGACATGGCATTGTTTTCTCCCCAGAGGTGTATGGAAAGTGGGGTGGGGAAGAGTTAAAAAAGATCTGATGACCTGATGAGGAGCTTCTACAAAGGTTTAGCTAGAAATCATTCTACCTGTTCTCCCATATTAAAACTCTGCCCAAAATTATAATCAAACTCATCTCCAAAGCCCAACTGGACATACATTTGGTTCCTTATGGAGTTCACAGGGCAGAAGGCCTTAACTCTTTCCACCCCCCATGCAAAAAGCATGGACTCAGGCTGCTTGCTTCTTCCTTTTTTCTTTTCCACTGTTGCTCAAATAAAGAGTGTTCTTTGCTTAAACCCCCTTTTCCCTCCTCCTCCTGCAATCTCAGCGCCTAGCCCAAATCTGTTTTCTTCATTGTAACCTCAGCTTCACCGCAATTAATTTTTTTTCCCTCTGGTCACAAGATAATTCCTGACGCCAGTGAGTCTGGAGGTCAGACGAACAGCAAATTGGGGAACAAGGCGGCACTAATTCCTTACAAGTTTCCCTTGAAAAATCTTTTGCCTAAAAAAAAAAAAGCTTCTTTGCTGTTCAGGGATTTATGACCTCGGAGAAGCTGTGGGTTCGGACCTGTGTTGGGCTAAGGCCTGACTGGCAGGGGGCAGGGGAGCTCAAAGATCTGGGCCACTGCCAGGAAAGGCAAATTTTTAAAGTTAATGGCTTGGAGTGATTTTTTTTAAATCCTTGCTGGCGAAGAGGCCCGCCTCTCCCCAGTATCAGCGCTTCCTCATTCTTTGAATCCGCGACTCCGCGGTCTTCGGCGTCAGACCAGCCAGAGGAAGGCTGTTTGCAATTTAAGCGGGCTGTGAACGCCCAGGACCGGCAGGGGCGGGGCCGAGGCGGACTGTTCTGAATAAAGGGGCGTGGCTTCGAAGAGGGCTCTATAAGTATGGTGCGCGTGAGCGCACTGCAAGCTACTTCTAGGGTTCTGTGGATTTTTTCGTCTCGTTCGCATTTCCGGCATTATTCCCCAACATGAAGGCTCTGAGCCCGGTGCGCGGCTGCTACGAGGCGGTGTGCTGCCTATCGGAACGCAGTCTGGCCATCGCGCGGGGCCGCGGCAAGGGCCCGGCGGCCGAGGAGCCACTGAGCTTGCTGGACGATATGAACCACTGCTACTCGCGCCTGCGGGAACTGGTACCCGGAGTCCCACGAGGCACTCAGCTTAGCCAGGTGGAAATCCTGCAGCGCGTCATCGATTACATCCTCGACCTGCAGGTGGTCCTGGCCGAGCCGGCCCCTGGACCCCCAGACGGCCCGCATCTCCCCATCCAGGTACGCTTGGTTGCCGGGGCGGGACTGCACGCCCGGGTAGGGATGTTGCGGGACCCCCCCATACCTCTCGATTGCCTTACATAATTATCTGTTCTTCTCCTTTATCAGACAGCGGAGCTCGCTCCGGAACTTGTGATCTCCAACGACAAGAGGAACTTCTGCCACTGACCTGGCCGTCCTGGCACCTCCAGGTGAGTGTTCTCACCTTCTGGGAGAGAGGGACCTTTAAACGGCAAATTCTAGAGTTAGCAGATCTTTTAAAGGATTGACGCCCTCCGGTTTAGGGAAACTTGAAGGAGAGAGGGACGAATGATTAGGCCACGGTCACACCAAATGAATGGCAGAATCAGTTTCCATCTGATATGCATTTAAGTCTTAAATGCACGTCGCCCTTGTCTTCCCCCAGTGGCCAAAGATCCGGAAAAGTAGACGCGGGTGCGACTAAATAAAATAGTCTTTCTGTTTGGAGTTGTAAAGGGAGCTGTGTCTTCCTCACCCTCCTCCCAACTAGTGTCAATTCTAAGGGGGAGGGGTAGTGCAAGCTCCGCCTGTGGTCTTTGGCGCCAATTGGGTGGGGACAGCGTGGGGCGCGGAGTTATCAGCTGGAGGTAGAGACCAAGTTTCCTCCCTGGCGCCGGCCAGTCTGCGGACGGCCCCCGCCTCGGCGCGCTCGGCGGAAACTGACTGCTCCCTGGTCTTTTCTTCCCCGCCCAGAACGCAGGTGCTGGCGCCCGTTCCGCCTGGGACCCCAGGAACCTCTCCGGCCGGAAACTCGTGGGCATGGATGGGCCCCAACCTCGCCCTGTCCATTCGACTTCCCCAAACCCCTGACTGGAGGCTAGAACTGGTGCCCGGGAGAGGACTGTGAACTTGGGTGGCCTGAAGAGCCAGAGCTAGTTCTGGCCACCAGCTGGGCAACATCACCCAGTCCTCACCCCACCCCCAAGTGTTAAGGACTGTCAGACTGTGTGTGTGTGGGGGGGAGGCTACTCTCCAAACTCTGCCAAGGTGATAGTAGAGCTGGTCTTCTGGTCTTCTTGGAGAGAGGCTCTGTTGCCCTGATTTATGAACTCTATAATAGAGTATATAGCTTTTGTACCTTTTTTGCAGGAAGGTGACTTTCTGTAACAATGCGATGTATATTAAACTTTTTATAAAAGTTAACATTTTGCATAATAAACGATTTTTAAACAGTTGTGCACATAATTTGATCAGACATTTGTGTCTCCTTAAGTGCTAATACTTTTTCTCACATTGCTGGATTTAGGGAAATGCCCTTCTTGGATCTGGGGGCCCTAACTTGATCATTTCAGCCTTAGGAACTTGGGAAAAAAAATGTCCTGAAAGAGGGCTAGGGAGAAAGGTGGGCTCTTGTGGGTTGGGTGCAGAGAAAATCCTGGCTCTGCTCCTTTACTTTGCAGATGAAGACCAGAGAAAGACTGGTACCATCTCACCCAGCAAGTTAGGCAGTTGAATTCTCAAGTCCTAGCAGTGGCTGACATTTTCAACATCACTAGTTCATTAATGCCTTTCTAGCAGGGTACATGGTAAAAGTGTGGAGCTTGAGTTGGTCTCACCTGGTGCTGCGGCATGGGTGGTGGTTGATCCACCCATTTCAGAAATGAATGAACTGATCACTAGGCCTGGTTTCATTTTCTTAGTGCTCTCTGGGTTCAGCTTAATTGTGAGAGTCCAAAGTTGGGAAAATTAAGATAAGATGGGTCTCTTAAAGACAACTCTAAGTACAGATAGTAATTCCTCCGGAAATACTTGATAGTTGTAGACTGACCAGGTATAGAGAATTTAAGGAAAAGGCTCCACAAACCTTCATTCCTTGTATTTCTGTATCACTTCGATTGGGAACCTACTCAATAAGCTTCTCTATCCCTTTCAAAAGTGGGGAAAATGAGGCCAGTGTGCAATAGTTTTGGAAGAGGTTCTCACAGCCCCTGGAAAAGTAGAGATTCAAAAAGTTCAACTACAGTGACTTTGTAGCAGACAAGAGCAGGGGTTTGGACTGGCCATTCCACGGTGCCAGGCCTGAGAGTGGGGCAGAGGGCAAAACCCCAACCCATGCCTGCCCCCACCCCCCACTCCAGGCCTCTCCACCTGGTGGCTCCCCAGGTGTGCTTCACCAGGTCCCTGGCCTCTCACTAGATTCCTGTTTATGACATGATCTCATCTGTGTGTTGGCCTCTGGCATGAGTTACTTCAATATTTCATAACAAACAGGTCATATCATCACCTTTCATGCTTTAACCCTGGTGAGCTTGCTAGGGTGAACGGGTTGGAGGGGGTGACAATCTCTGTCTTTGCCAACCATGGTCCCAGCCTGACCAGTGGGTCCCCAACTATTTTGGGTCCTGGATACCATGGAAGATAGGAATGCTTCAGAAAACACACACACTCCTATCTTTGCAGAGCAAAAGCAGAAAAACCTCCAACCACCCTGGAGGAACACATGTGAAGAACCTTTGCTCCAAACCAACTACCTGGGCTGGGTCTGCCCTGGCTTGTTTCTTGGGTGTGTTGTTGGCTTTCGACAGCCACACATCGGTGCAAGAGCCTTGGTCTGCCACATAGTAGCTTTATAACTGCAGGCTAGAGATGTTCTGGAGCCTCAGTTTTTGCACCTGTAAAAGGGAGCTGATCTTGAGGAAGTAGTTCTGAGATTGCTAACCCCCAAATTACACTATTAATTGCAGTAGAGTCAGGTATTGAACTCATGTTCTTTTCTGCCACAGCATGCCTCCAGCTTGCTCAGAATCTTAAGTACTGTGGAAGGTTAGAAAGAGCATCTTTCATCTGCCATGTGACTTTGAGCAAAAACACCTTTCTGAACCACTCTTTTCTTGCCCTCCTGCCTCCCTGGACAGAAGATAATGGTGGGAAAGTTCTTTGAAATGCATCGCACACCTACGAGGTATTATTAAGCTAATTCCAAGGAGATTGCCTGTCAGGACTCTCAGGACTGAGCAGTTCAGGTGGCCAGGACAAAAGATAGACCAGTGCGCCAATCCATTACTCATTAGAGAGTGAAAGGATTTTGGCCCTAGATTTGAAAACTCTTGAGATAACAGTACTTCTGTCATAATTACCTATAGAGTGTTTACCTAACTTTATTTTTCTAATCTTCACCGCAATCCAGCAAACTGGGTATCATCATTCCTCTTTTACAGAGAAACAGATTCAGAGAGGGTGAATAACTTGATCCAGGTCACCGGGCAAGGAACTCCAGCTACTTTCAGTATCAAAGCCCGTGTTTTCACCTCCACTTTGTATAGGATTTTTTCCCTCGCCATTCCCTAAGCTTGGTACACATTTGGTCCCACGTGGGTGCTTGGGGGATGATGGTACTTTTTGTCTTTAAGGTTTGTGGTTTGGATAAAAGACAAAGCACATAAAAACTAAGAAGACTCCCGAGTGTCTTACACACATAATCGCCTGTGATCTGGGTACCAGCTCCGAAACACAGACATATGGTATTTATTTGTAAATAAACAAACTCAGATCAGGCAAGTAACTTGCCCTTGGCCACACAGCTCCTGAGTTACAAAACAGGGATTCAAATTGATGCTTGTGCCACCAGAAATGAGGCCCTTTCCAGAGTTAGAGCTCTCCAGCGGTGGAGGGGCAAGACAACCTTCAATTATCTATCCTCCCGGTCTCATCACTCTCATGCCCACCCCTCTTCCCCACACCCCAGCTACACCCTAAAATCCGGCAGTCACTCGTTTTCCCGCAGAGTTCTTTGCAAGGTTCCCTTCTGCCCGCTCCCGGACCTCCCAGAAAAAAGCCGCTCCCCACCGGCGGCTCCCAGGCGCCGGGGTAGGGGCGGGGCCTCGGCCCACGTGGCCCAGAGCCCGGCTGGGCGGGGCCGACCCGGGCCCGCCCCTCGCCCCGCCCCCGCCCGACGCCCCCGCTCCCCCCCGCGGGCCCTGGGGGCCGCTCGCAGGTGTTCGCTGGCGCCCGGATGTCTGAGCTCTGGCTCCGCTCTGGCTCCGGTTCCCTCCGCAGCCTGCGGGCGGGGCCCGCAGCCCATCCGGAGCCTGGCGGCGCCCCCGCCGCTCTGCCAGCAGCACCGCCTCCTGGTTCCCAGCCTCCCGGGCTGGGGGGGCCCCCCATCCAGCGGAGTCGCTGACCCCACTGCTCTCCCGCTGCCCCCAGCTGCGCTTGGGCCGCTGCAGCCTCGGCGCGCCCCCACCCCGCTTCCTGCCTCCGCAGCTTTGCCCTGGCCGGGCGGCCGCCCTGGATCGCACTCCGTTCCTTCCTTCCTTCATTCTTTCAGGCAACTTGCATTCCTCGAGCGCCTGCGACGTGCCCCGCACAAGGCCTCTCCAACCTTCTGAGTGTGGCCGGCGCCCCACCTGGCTCCTCCGGGAAGCCTCTGCCCTCAGCCCCAGCCTCTCCTGCCCCACCCCGCCCCTTCTCTTCCCTGTGATGTCCCGGTTCACTCATGGAGTTTAGCGTTTAATTGTTCACTGATTTTTCCTTCTGTTAAGGGTCAGTCGCAAGATGATGGGGTCCTTTTGTAACTGAGATCAGGGGTCGGTCTGAAAGCAGGATGAGGGGTCAGAGTGTGGCCAGAATTCGGGTTTCAACAGACAGTGGCAGATTTGGGACAAATGTGGGTAGAAGTTGGCAGCAGTTGTAGCCCGTGTGAAGTGGGGTGTAGGGGTGAGAATGTGGGTAGTGTCAGTAGCCACAGTTAGTGAGCCAGTATTTGGGTGGAGTGACTGGACAGTGGGGATCAGCCTAGGGGGTCACTTTGAGACTAGGATTTGGCAGTTGGCATGAACAAACAAAGATTACCAGGGAGGAGTTCTTTGAAGCCCTTTGAACTCAGATTTACATCCCTCCATGGCTGGAGGCTAACCATAACCCTTTCTCCCCCTGCCCCGCACAAGCCCTGGAGCTATCCTTCCATCTGCCAACACCCCCTGTCCTCCATGAGGCCACCCTGCCCCTAGTTTGTGCCAGATGCTATAGACAGAAGCCCTCATTGAACCAGACTGTTGTCAAAGGGAACCCAGGCTGTCAGTAACATTGCTAGGACAGGGAGGCCCTAGGCTGCCTAGGATCCCCACCCGTGTTTAATAGGCAAGTCAGTGCTCTTCCCTGTGCTTTCTGTGATTGGTTCATAAGTCTAATGCTTTTCAGGGATAGAACTTAGAGGTCACAAATATTGCCCAGAGAGGGGCAGGAATCTGCTCAGGGACACACAGCAAGTTGGTGACCAAGAAGGGACTAGGGCTCGGCGAGCCTGCGGCTCAAGTGGCTAAGGCGCCAGCCACGTACACCTAAGGTGGCAGGTTCGAATCCCCAGCCCGGACCCGCCAAACAACAATGATGGCTACAACCAAAAAATAGCCAGGCGTTGTGACGGGTGCCTGTGGTCCCAGCTACTTGGGAGGCGGAGGCAGGAGACTCGCTTGAGCCCAGGAGTTGGAGGTTGCTGTGAGTTGTGATGCCACAGCACTCTTGAGGACAGCTTGAGGCTCTGTCTCAAAAAAAAAAAAAGAAGAAGAAGAAGAAGAAGGGACTGGAACACAAGCCTCCTGCCTTTCTACCTAGGCCTCTTTTCATGAAGTTGTCTCTACCCGGAACAGGGATTGTTGTTCCTATTTTAGAGATGGGGCAGCTGAAGCTCCAGGAGGCTGAGGCGCTCCCCCACAGCTCTTACAGAGGAACTGCTGGGGGCTGGCAGATGTCACAGGTCCCCAGCCTAAGAGATCTGGAAAAGTCAAGTCAAGGAATGGTGACTATCCCCAAAGCACTGTCTCCTTGTCCTTGCCCACCCAGTCCCCTCCCTCTCTCCCTCATTATGAACATACAGAACAAGGGTGGGCAACTATGAGCTGGAATCCAGGGAAGGAGACACTTTTTTTTATAATTGAAATTTTATTTATTATTAAATCATAGCTGTATGCATTAAGACACTCTAAGAGTTTTTTTTTTTTTTTGAGACACAATCTCACTATGTTGCCCTTGGTAGAGTAATATGGCATCACAGCTCACAGCAACCTCAAACTCTTGGGCTTAAGCGATTCTCTTGCCACAGCCTCTCAAGTAGCTGGGACTATAGGCACCCGCCACAATGCCTGGCTATTTTTTTGTAGGAGTTGTCGTTGTTTAGCCGGCCCACCAGGTTCAAACCTGCCAGCCTCGGTGCATGTGGCTTAGCGCTGTAACCACTGTGCTCCAGGCACCAAGCCTCTTACAGAGTTCTTACACTCTGGCATTGTGGTGCCAGTAATCTCAGCTACTTGGGAGGGTGAGGCAACAGAATTGCTTGAGCCCAAGAGTCTGAGGTTGCTGTGAGCTATGATGTCACAGCGCTCTACCCAGAATTAACAGAGTGAGACTCTGTTTCAAAAAAAATAATAATAATAAAATAAAGAACTGCTGGGGAAAAGCTTAGCGGGATGCTTGTAGAAACATATGGAATTCATTACCCTAAGCTGAGGTGGTTATTGACCAGCTGGTGGTTGGTTGGTTTGGGGCTAAAAGTGTGCCTTATGTGGCATTGAGGATAACACAACAGACTCCCCATAAAAACCCACCTACTCCCAGATCCATGTTCTTCCTGAGCTTTGTTTTGTTCCAGTCTCTGTCATCTCTAGTGTCAAAACAAGGGTTTTAAGACACACCGCTGTGGATTATGCAAGGAAGAGATGAAGGCTTAGGGGACCAACAGGACAGACACCACGTGGTACCTCTGTCCCTGCCCTGTACTCAGGGCCTTCCTTCTCCCTCAGGGCCAGGGGCCTAGTAGGTCTTAACAATGGATCCAGATGTGTGAAGGACTCATCCTGGTGATCCTGAGGAGCTTACATGTTGGTCCCACAGCCTGTTAATCATACTTTCTATTGCAGATTCAATGCCATACACAAAGAGTGGTGAGAAAGTACTTAAAAGAGGCAATTCATTAATGGGCAGCATCCTATAGTCTACAAGGGCCCAGGAGGGCTGCTTCCATTTCTCCCCTAAAAGGCTCAGGGAACTTTCCAAAGGTCACACTGGATTAAGTATGGGAGCCTAGGTCTCTAACATAGCCTCCTTATCCATTGGGTTGGATGTCTGTTGCTCTTTTAAAACTTAGTACAAACCAGGCGGCGCCTGTGGCTCAGTGAGTAGGGCACTGGCTCCATACACCGAGGGAGGCAGGTTCAAACCTGGCCTGGGCCAAACTGCATCAAAAAAATAGCTGGGTGTTATGGCGGGTGCCTGTAGTCCCAGGTACTCAGGAGGCTGAGGCAAGAGAATCGCTTAAGCCCAAGAGCTGGAGGTTGCTGTGAGCTGTGACAGCACAGCACTTGACCCAGTGCAACAGAGTAAGACTCTGTCTCTTAAAAAAAACCAAAAAAACAACTTAGTACAAAGTTCTCCCAGCCACAGCAGCAGTGCTGCTACCTTCTCTCAGTAAGTCTAGGAATCAGACACTGGTTGAAATAACAGCTTTGGCTCGGAGCCTGTGGCTCAATCGGCTAAGGCGCCAGCCACATACACCTAAGGTGGCGGGTTCGAATCCCCAGCCCGGGCCTGCCAAACAACAATGATGGCTGCAACCAAAAAATGGCCGGGCGTTGTGGCGGGCGCCTGTGGTCCCAGCTACTTCGGAGGCGGAGGCAGGAGTACTCGCTTGAGCCCAGGAGTTGGAGGTTGCTATGAGCTGTGATGCCATGGCACTCTACCCAGGGGGATAGCTTGAGGCTCCGTCTCAAAAAAAAAAAAAAAAAAGAAAAAGAAAATTCACCTTCAATGAATTCTTGTAATAAAAAATTGGAATCTGAGTCTAATTAAGCAACAACCAATTCACAGAAAATATTCCAAATGCAGAAAATTCTATATTAAAATGAACAA
>CAUYQV010018843.1:0-14295 GCA_963574575.1 Galagoides demidoff
GTCCCAGCTACTTGGGAGGCAGAGGCAGGAGACTCGCTTGAGCCCAGGAGTTGGAGGTTGCTGTGAGCTGTGATGCCATGGCACTCTACCCAGGGGGATAGCTTGAGGCTCCGTCTCAAAAAAAAAAAAAAAAAAAAAGAAGTCTGTTGTTCAATCTTCAAACATTTGGGGATTTTCTAGCTATCTTTCTGTTATTGACTTCTAATCTATTGCTACTGTTATCTTAGCACATACTTTGTATGATTTCTATTCTTTTAATTTTGTTTAGGTGTGTTTTGTTTACCAGGATGTGGCCCATCTTTGTGAATGTTCCACATGAACCATGAAGAGAATGTGTTGTTGAATGGGTAAATACCAATTAGCTCAAATTGATTGATGATGCTGTTCAATTCAGCTATATTCCTACTGATTTTCCTCCTACTGGATCTGTCATTTACTCATAAATTGGTGATGAAGTCTCCAACTAGTAACAGATTTGTATACTTTTCCTTGCAGTTCTGTAAGTTTTGGCCATTGTGTATTTTGACACAGAATGTCTGTACCACTCTACACCCCTTTCAGTAATACACAAAGGTGTCCCATTTCCCCTACATCCTTGCCAGTATTTATCATTACCTAACTTTCTAATTTTTTATACTTTTTGAGGAAAAAAAGATGCATTTTTTGATTGTTTTAATTTTTACTTCTCTGATTACTAGGATCTCTTTACGTTAGCCATTAGAACTTCTGCTACAAATTTCTTATTCACATAATTCATGTGTTCCTTTTTCTATATCTCATCAATTCTAAATTGCACATTTTTTCACACTTGAACATCTCTGAAATTGGTACACATCTTACAGTGGATAATATCTATTTCATTTATCAATTGCTACATCATAAATCATCCCCAAATCTAATCATTTTAAACAACAATATTATTATACTTCACAGCTTCATAAATCTACTGGGCTAAGCTAGATGATTCTTCTCATAGTCCTCCCCAAGATCTCTTATAAAATTGTAGCCAGATGGCAGTGCTAACTCTACTGGGATTCTGAAACAACTTGCCATCTCTCTCTCTGTGCATATAGTCTCAGGACTGCTCTTTGTCGTCTCCCCCAACAGGTAGCTAGACTTGTTACATGTGTAGGGACAAACAAAGATGTTTTGGCTTCCTTGCCCATGGCCTTGGGTGTGGGATGAGATAAGGATGTCTGACCTTTCTCTGTCATACCCCCAGACAGGTGGAACAGGATAGAAGGCTCTTTGTACTTTTAGATAACCATAACTATGTATAAGGATGCTGTTTGGCATATTGCCAATTTCATTCCCTGGGTATAAAGATGACAGGATCTTCTTGGGTGAACTGCAGATTGCCGACTTTGGATGGTGGATGACAGATTAATAGATAGTGGATAGCAGATTATGGATTGTGAATTGTGGACCTTCTATATAGCCCAGATCCCCAACTTCCAGGAGATGGAAGGGCAGACCTCCTATGTACCTTAGCTCACCAGCCACCAGAGCAGAATAGACATGTTATTCCTCCCTCCCACTGCCTCAGTAGCTCTCTGGCACAGCAATTGGTATAGTCAACAGAATCGGGTTAAGGCCAACATGGAGGTACCCTAAGCGGGTGGGACTGAGGAATGGCCCACTGCAAGTACATGGTGCTGGATGGTAAGTCTATTGTCTTCTTAGTGGCCCCACCACGAGTGTCCCAATGTGGATGACAATGCATGTGAGTCAAAGGAGCCCTCCACTTAGTAGAAGAGGTGTTTGGGCTCGGTGCCTGTGGCTCAATCGGCTAAGGTGCCAGCCACGTACACCTAAGGTGGTGGGTTCGAATCCCCAGCCCCAGCCCGCCAAACAACAATGATGGCTGCAACCAAAAAATGGCCGGGCATTGTGGCGGGTGCCTGTGGTCCCAGCTACTTGGGAGGCGGAGACAGGAGACTCGCTTGAGCCCAGGAGTTGGAGGTTGCTATGAGCTGTGATGCCATGGCACTCTACCCAGGGGGACAGCTTGAGACTCTGTCTCAAAAAAAAAAAAACAAAAAAAAACAAAGTAGCTGGGACTATAGGTACCTGCCACAACGCCCAGCTGTTTTTTGGTTGCAGCTGTCATTGTTGTTTGGTGGGCCTGAGCTGGACTTGAACCCACCAGCTCAGGTGTATGTGGCTTAAGCCACAGGCACCAAGCCTGTAAATATTTTTTATCTAGAAATATTTTAGTGGAAGAAATGCAAACAGATGTAAATACTGTTATGAAACATTCCCAATGCAAAATCAGAAACTCATCCAAAATTAATGTCAATTTCAATGAAAAAGTGAAAATTAGAAGAAGCAGATAAAGTATTTCCATCATTGAAAAAGAAAACGAGATGGCTCGGTGCCCGAAGCTCAGCGGTTATAGCGCCAGCCACATACACTGGAGGCGGTGGGTTTGAACCCAGCCCAGGACAGCTAAGCAATAATGACAACTACAATAAAAGAAACAAAAAAAAAGCCAGGTGTTGTGGTGGGTGCCTGTAGTCCCAGCTACTTGGGAGGCTGAGGTAAGAGAATCGCTTAAGCCCAAGAGTTTGAGGTTGCTGTGAGCTATGAGGCCATGGCACTCTACCCAGGGCGACATAGTGAGACTCTGTCTCAAAAGAAAAAGAAAATGAGCTTATCTGAGCCCTGCCTAGAGATGCTTTTGGATACACCCTTACCAATTCAACCAACATCAACATAAAATAAAAAGTTTTTTTTTTTTTGAGACAGAGTCTCACTCTCATCACCCCTGGGTAGAGTGGACTGGCATCATAGCTCACAGCAACCTCAAACTCCTGGCTCAAGCGATTCTCTTGCCTCAGCCTCCTGACAAGCTGAGACTATAGGTGCTCACCACCATGCCTGGCTAGTTTTTTCTATTTTTAGTAGAGATAGGTTCTTGCTCTTGCTCAGGCTGGTCTCAAATTCCTGAGCTCAGGCAATCCACCTGCTTTGGGCTCTCAGAGTGTTAGGATTACAGGCGTAAGCCAACACACCTGGCCAAAAACCTTTTTTCTAAGTCTAGAATATTAGTCACAAAATAAAGATCAGTACTGCCAGATAAGGCAACTTGTACTTTGTGTATCTAAAATTCTATTTTAGGCTTGGCTTCCCATAGCACAATGGTTACCACACCAGCCACATGCAACGAGGCTGGCAGTTCAAGCCTGGCCCAGGCCAGCTAACCAACAATAACAACTGCAGCAAAAAAATAGCTAGGCATTGTGGCAGGCACCTGTAGTTCCAGTTACTTGGGAGGCTGAGGCAAGAGAATCGCTTAACCCTAAGAGTTTGAGGTTGCTGTGAGCTGTGACGCCACAGCACTCTATCAAGTACAGCATAGTGAGACTCTTGTCTCAAAAAAAATAATAAAATAGAATATATAATCATATCACATTTGGTTCATAATAACACACCATATATTCATTTCATATATAAATACAAAACGTCTGAAAACTTGAGTGTAATCCTATCATAAGAAAGGTATATGCGGGTGGCTTCTGTGGTTCAGTGAGTAGGGCACTGGCCCCATATACCAAGGGTGGCGGATTCAAACTCAGCCCCAGCTAAACTGCAACAAAAAAACAGCCAGGTGTTGTGGCTGGCACTAGTAGTCCCAGCTACTCAGGAGGCTGAGGCAAGAGAATCACCTAAGCCGGAGAGTTTGAGGTTGCTGTGAGCTGTAATGCCATAGTACTCCATCCAGGGCTACAAAGTGAAGACTATCTCTAAAGAAAAAAAAAAAGAAAAGAAAGGTATATGCTGTTGATTATGGTCACTACTAGTATTTAAGAACATGTAAACAAAAAGTTTTAATAAAATACAGAAGGCTGGACATGGTCCTTCACACCTATAATCCTAGCACTCTGGAAGGCTGGGGCCAGGGTTCCTTTGAGCTTAGAAGTACAACACCCTCATGAGAAAGAGCAAGACCCCATCTCTACTAAAAATAGAAAAAAGTAGTTGTACATTGTGGTAGGTACCTGTAGTCCCAGCTACTCAGGAGGATGAGACAGGAGGACTACTTGAACCCAGAAGCATAAGGCTACTGTGAGCTAGGATGATGCCACAGCACTCTAGCCTAGGCCACAGAGAGAGACTCTGTCTTAAAAAAAAAAAATACAGAGCAAGTTATAATTAGGAATCATCAGGAATTTCAATTCATTATCCTGAATTCCAAAGATTACTATCTTTCAGGAATTTGGGAACAGCAGCTGACCACAAACAAGTGACAGAAACAAATGCAAATCCCCTATAGAGTCAGGTGCCTTCATTTCATCATCTCAGGTCTGAAAATTTTCCAAATACTATGACCAGCACATGGTAAAAAATACCCCAGACATACAAGAGTCTAGAGAACATGTACCAGGCCCATGTGACATTAGAAACAGTCCCACTAAGACTATCTTAGAATCATACACAGACAATAAAACAACTGTGCTTGCTATCAGGATACAGGAAACTATAGAAGGTTAACATACCACATACAAAGAAAGTAGAACCTCTAAAAAATGAATCCTCATGACATCACAATTACAGGGTCTTTTTTTTTTTTTTTTTTGGTCCAGTGCTGGATTTGAACCCGCCACCTCTGGCATATGGGGCCGGTGCCCTACCTTTTGAGCCACAGGCACCACCCCAATTACAGGGTCTTAAACAGGAGCAACAGCTACAAAGAAGAACCTTATTGTGGGTCTGGCACAGCACTGGACTGTTTTGCTACATTAACTGCGACAAGGACAAGGCAGGTGACATCTCCGTGCTGCCAGGCCCCACTTCCCCAGGAATCCAAGCTTAAAAGGTGAGGGAGGAGATCTCAGAGAGTTCTGGGAGATGGAGCAGGCAATTCAATCCAATTTCATCCAGGTAAACTAAATTCCATTGACCAGGTAGTTAACAAATCCCTGTTAGGTAGAATACCACCCCAGGTAAGTGGGAAATTACATCCTGACTAACGGACATTATCTATCTTCTCAGTAGGCAAATAAACAAGTAAATATAATATTGATCAGAATTAGGTAAATGCTGTATTGGAAGTTCTTTAAATCTCAGACCTTACAGATGCAGAACTAGAGTAAAGTTTAGCTAATCAAACTGATGAACTTATACTTCTTCTGAGGGACTGCTTTTATTGTTAGATATACCTTTTATGAAATCAGAAAAAGATAACCTTGAGAAGAATTGCCCATGACTATAAGGAATAAATAATTTCATCATATTAGCAATAGAAATAAACAATATGTCTACTGAAAAATCAATCAATTTACCACTAACATACCTAAAGCTGTATTTGGTGGATTCAGCTTTTATTCCCTGATTAAGACTCTGCATACATCCTGTTAGGTCTTTCACAGTATTAAACATTTAGCAATTAAAAAATAATGATACAAGGGCAGTGCCTATGGCTCAGTGGGTAGGGCACTGGCCCCATATACCAAAGGTGGCAGGTTCAAACCTGACCCAGGCCAAACTGCAACAAAAAATAGCCGGGTGTTGTGGCGGGCGCCTGTAGTCCCAGGAGGCTGAGGCAAGAGAATCGCCTAAGCCCAGGAGTTGGAGGTTGCTGTGAACTGTGTGATGCCATGGTACTCTACCGAGGGCAATAAAGTGAGACTCTGTCTCTACAAAATAAATAAATAAGTAAATAAAATTAAATAAGAAGAACACAGGCTGAATTATTAAACTAGTCTTGAAAAAGGAGGTCAGATGAATTAATTAAAAACAGCCATCTCATCACATAGTCCACTATTCCATTTATCCATTTACAAACATTGCACATCTGGACTCAAAAGGGTAGGTTGCCGGCCCCATATGCAGGAGGTGGCAGGTTCAAACCTAGCCCCGGCCAAAAAATTAAAAAATTAAAAAAAAAAAAACATTGCATGTCTTAAGCACATTACTATGGAAGACTGTTAAATATAAAAAGTAGCATTATTGGGAATATTGGGAAATTCCTGCCGCCTGGAATTTGGGAGACTTCTAGCTCTCTCACCTATATCTCTAATACAAGAATAGTTTACAGATATATCTTGAAACTTGTAGGTATGGGAAATGATGGAGAATGCTGGAATTGCTTTGGCTCTGGGGATGTAACACCCAGACAGCATAGGGTCCCTCAGGATTCCTTTTCAGGTGCTCTGAAATCAAGGTGTCTGGTTTTTTCCCATGGGCTCAGATATTCACACTCAATGAACACCTTTTTTGTCTAAGCATCTACCTTTGTGCCATACCTTGAGAGTAAATGTTGTTGCTGCTCTATTCAGCACAGTGACCGGGGGCCCAGCTACCTAACTGTCCCCCATTCAATCACACTGAATTTGCTGTAGGATCTTCCTGCCACCACATATCTGAGTCTGCAGTTCCCTTAGAACTGCGCCCATGTGCACAGCAATCCTTTCCTGAGCATAATTGGGCTACAGGTTTCCTTTCTTTCTGCAATATTGGCTGCTTTCCATCTTTCAGAAAATTAATTTCCAATAATACTCTTCCAATTTCCAATAATACTCTTTTCTTTCCTGCTGAAATTTTTTTCTTTTCTTTTTTTTTTTTTGAGACAGAGTCTCACTATGTTGTCCTTGGTAGAGGCTGTAGTCCCAGATACTTGGGAGACTGAGGCAAGGGAATGGCTTGAGCCCAAGAGTTTGAGGTTGCTGTGAGCTGTGCCCAAGAGTTTGAGGTTGCTGTGAGCTGTGATGCTATCGCACTCTACCAAGGGCAACATAGTGAGACTCTGTCTCAAAAAAAAAGATACACGGACACAGTTTTGTCATGAGTCTTAGTCTGGAAGTCTAGTCTTTAATTGAGCCTGGTTAAAGAAAGTCATATTTGGGGACTTCCCATCTGCGCAACTGCTGTGGATGCTACAGTACAGGAGATAAAAATTGTCAACAGGGGTATGTATGTCCCTGAAATTTAAGATTCTTTATTTGAGCAGCAGATGAAGTCAGGACACTACTATGGTCGTAGGATATATCAAGACAGAGCAATCTAATTGTGGTGACAGAATAGAAAATTAGGTAATAAAAATGTAAATCATTTTTTGTTGATCAAAGATGGTAACATACCCCTAACACACATGGGTGGGCTGTTACCTGGACTTGTATGAGTATCAAGAAACCAGTCTGCATTATTTCCAGATCACTTACCTCTCAGCTGCTGGAGTTCCATATTCAGACTTTCAATGTTATTCTCACAGAACTCAAGATTCTCAAGGGTCTCTGCCCTTAATGATTCATCTTGCTTCTCCTCGAGCAGTAAGTTTAGCTCTTCTTGAGCCTGGCTGTACATATCCAAGTCCTTCTCCATCTCCTGAATCTTCACCAACACTAGGGGACAGGGGGAAGATTGGTCCAAACTCTTTTCCACATGCCCAGGGCCCTCCTTTTCTAGGGCCTCACAGCTAGGACGATGACGGCTTAGGAGGTTGGGGGACACTGCATTCATCCTCTGCTGTGCCAAGGGAGGCAGTGGGGCTGGGCGAGAGGGTCGCACAGCCAAAGGTGGCACAGGTCTTAGGTTCTGTTCCACCAGCAGATGGGGAGGAGATGCTGGAGTACAGGGACGGGGTGGCGGTGGCCTTAGGGCCTTTCTCCTCTCAGGTGGCTCCTGCTGGGTAATCAACCTTGAGGAACCCCGGACAATATCCTTCTCGGAGTTAAAGTCCATGATTGAAAAGTGGCGTAAAATTTTCTCTGGTTCTATGCCAGGCCCTGCCAAGCTCTTCTCAAATTCTATCAGTTGTTGTGTCAACTTAGAATCCAGGTCCAGGCTGCCATCTCCCTGTGAAAGAGTTGTTGCCTCCATGGCGAGCCCCTTGCCTTGCAGAGCAGGCTTCTTCTCTGATCCCTCTGATGTGAAGTAAAAGGTAGATGCGCTCTCTTTGGGAGCATAATGCTTTTTAGCGTACTTTGCTAGACCCTGAAGCTGAGGGATCCATGGGCTGGGTTTTGCCATCCTTGAGGCTGAAAGTGAGGAGCCCCTGTGAAGAGGAGTCACTGGCCTCTGAAGAGTGTTCAGCTGGGAATACGTTCTTTTGGGAGGTAGGCTGCTGTAGTCTCTAGTCCTTGTTTCCAGAGGCAGAAAGTCATATTGTTCTGAATGTAGGTGGTCCCTTCCAACTGTAGAGGAAGACTGGCTTTTCTGCAATCTGGGATGAAAAGGAACGTAAGTTTGGGAGGTAACACCATTGACTACGTCCAAAGGGTCAGTCATAGCAGAGTCTTTGGCAAGAGGCTTTTCCTGCTCCATTCCCGGGCTTCTTGGGGGCCCACCTGAGATGTCTTCATCCTGATGAGAGTTTTTGTTTGCTTCGTTCTCAGAAGTCAGATGACCTAGGGGAGACGTGGATGTTTCTGAAATAACATAGGTGGACTCCTCTGTGTCATACTCACAAGGTTCATGTCTCTGCTTCTCCACTACTAAGGAATCCTTCAAACAATCCAAAGATGTTTCAGGGATCTTGGCAAGGTTGCCTTCCTGAGGCAGGACCAGGTTTTCCTGCATCCTTGGGTCAGGACATAACTTCACAAACCGGTAAGGAAAGATGCCTATCCTGCCCTTCAGCGATCCTTCTAGCCAGCCATCTTCCAAGGTTGCCAGAATTCGGATTTTATCGCCTACCTCAAAATCCAGCTCATTTGGCTCCAGGGCTTGGAATCTGTAGAGGGCAATCCCATAGGTCCCCGGCTCCCCGTCATCCTCCTCTGGCCCTCTCTCTTCTTCTTCTATGGGGATGTCTACTTCACCATTGACAAGGCCATCATCTTGATTTCCAGCACTTACCAACTCATCCACAGTCCTCAGGGGCCCCAAAAGCTCTACAAAACCCTCTGGAAAAATGCCTCTTCGGCCCTCTAACTCCCCTTCAAACCAGCCTGGTTCAGGAACTCCAATGATGGTAATCACATCCCCCTCCCTAAAGTCCAACTCCTCATCTAGCTGGGCAGAAAGCCCCATCAGGGCCCGGGCTTGTCCCATGGAATATTCAGGAATCTCAAGCAGGGCACTCTGGGAGTGCCACTGCTGGCTTTGTGAGGAGAGGCAGAGCTCGCGTACACATGAAGAAGGAAAGAAGCCCCGTGCACCCCAGCAGCTTCGGCCCTGCAGCCAGCCTCCAATGGGAGTGCCATCGAGAATCACTAGGTCACCTGAAGAAAGAATAACAAAGAGAGTGGCCTCAGTCATCACCCGAGCACAGCATTATTATAACTAATAGCGTGTAACTTGTCATTTTAAACACCTACCAAATTCAAGGAAATATACACCTAGGGTTTTGAGAGCATGAACACGTGTGACAATTTAATATATTGGAACATTCCTATTGACCTATGTTTTTCTTTTTTTTTTTTTTTTTTTTGAGATGGAGCCTGAAGCTATCCCCCTGGGTAGAGTGCCATGGCATCACAGCTCATAGCAACCTCCAACTCCTGGGCTCAAGCGAGTCCCCTGCCTCTGCCTCCCAAGTAGCTGGGACCGCCTGCCACAACGCCTGGCCATTTTTTTTTTTTTTTTTTTGGTTGCAGCCATCATTGTTGTTTGGCGAACCCGGGCTGGGGATTCGAACCCGCCACCTTAGGTGTACGTGGCTGGCACCTTAGCCGATTGAGCCACAGGCGCCGAGCCTTGACCTATGTTTTTCAAAGAATGACCCATAGGGAACCAGAGTGGTAGGCCCCTGAAATCCTTTCAGAAGATCAAAACAATTTTCACAATAACACTAAGACTTTATCTACATTTTTCACTGGGCTGACATTTGCAATGATTGTATAAATGCAATGATGGGTGAAACTGCTGGCAATGACTAAACCAAGGCAGTGCTAACAAACAATACAATGTGTCCTTTACCACCACCAGGTACTCCTGGTTTAAAAAAAACCATTTTCACTTTTTTTTTTTTTTTTAAGACAGTCTCACTCAGTTGCCCTGGGGTTGAATGCCATGGTGCCATAGTTCACAGCAACCTCAAACTCTTGGGCTCAAGCAATTCTCTTACCTCAGCCTCCTGAGTAGCTGGGACTACAGGTGCCCACCACAACACCTGGCTATTTCTAGAGATGGGAGTCTCGCTCTTGTTCAGGCTGGTGTCAAACTCCCAAGCTCAAGCCATCCACCACCTCAGCCTCCCACAGTACTAGAATTACAGACATGAGCCACCACACCCACCTCCCTCCCCCATTTCAGTTAAAAACATCTCCTTCATGGGCAGTGCCTGTGGCTCAGTGGGTAGGGCACTGGCCCCATATACTGAGGGTGGCGGGTTCAAACCCAGCCCCAGCCCCCAGCCAAACTGCAACAACAACAAAAAAATATCTGGGGCTTGGCACCTATGGTCCCAGCTACTTGGGAGGCTGAGGCAAGAGAATTGCCTAAGCCCAGGAGTTGGAGGTTGCTGTGAGCTGCGACGCCATGGCACTCTACTAGGGGTGATAAAGTGAGAATCTGTCTCAAACAAACAAACAGAAAAAACTCCTTCCTTTTTTTTTTTTTTTTGTGACAGAGTCTCACTATGCCATACTTGTTAGAGTGCTATGGCATCACAGCTTAGAGCAACCTCAAACTCTTAGGGTTAAGTGATTCTCTTGCCTCAGCCTCCCAAGTAGCTGGGACTACAGGCTCCCACCACAACACCTGGCTATTTTTTGGTTGTAGTTGTCATTGTTATTTGGCAGGCCCAGGCTGCGTTTGAACCCACCAAGTCCAGTGTATGTGGCTGGTGCCCTAGCCTCTGAGCAACAGGCCCCAAGCCTCTCTTCCCTTTTTTTGAGACAAAGTCTTACCCTGTCACCCTGGATTGAGTGCCTTAGTGTCATCATAGCTTACAGAGACCTCAAACTCCTGGTTTGAGTGATCTTCCTGCCTCAGCCTTCCAAGTAGTTGGACTACATGTGCCTGCCACAATACCCCGCTCACTTTTCTATTTTCAGTAGAGATGAGGTCTTGCTCTTGCTCAGGCTGGTCTCAAACTCCTGGGCTCAAGCCATCCACCTGCCTCAGCCTCCCAGAGTGGCAGGATTATAGGTGGGAGCCATTGCACCCAACCAGTTTAAAACTTTCTTGATGAAACAACACAAATTATTCATCTTGACAACATGGGAATTTTACATAAAACATTTTTACTGGCTGTCTGGAGGAGAAATGCTTGAGCAAATGAGCTGCAACCTTGACCAACTGCTTGTTTTCAGAGAACACCATGTTATGTAAAAGAATGACAGATAACCATAGTTATGCAGGTTTGACTATCTGGCAGACATTGTCTCCAGAAAGAAAAAAGTGGTCTGTAATGTCAAGGCAAACAAGTGACAGTTCTGACTGCTGCTGATAAAATTCTAACCTCCTGGCTCAGCACTTGTAGTTCAGCAGCTAGGACACCAACCACATACACCAGAGCTGATGGGTTCGAACCCAGTCCGGGCCTGCCAAATAACAATGACAACTACAACTCTGCATTGTGGTGGGTGCCTGTAGTCCCAGCTACTTGGAAGGCTGAGGCAAGAGAATTGCTTAAGACCAAGAGTTTGAGGCTGCTGTGAGCTGTGATGCCACAGCACTCCACCAAGGGCAGCAGAGTGAGACTCTGTCTCAAAGAAAAAAAAATTCTAACCTCCAACCAAAAATTAACATTTTTATTTCTTTTTTTTTTTTTTTTTTTTTTTGGTAAAGATAGAGTCTCACTTTATCACCCTTGGTAGAGAGCCATGGCATCACACAGCTCACAGCAACTTCCAACTTTTAAGCTTAGAAGATTCTCTTGCCTCAGCCTCCCAAGTAGCTGGGACTACAGGCGCCTGCCACAACGCCTGGCTATTTTTTATTGCAATTTGATTGGGGCTGGGTTTGAACCTGCCACCCTCTGTATATGGGGCCAGTGCCCTACCCACTAAGCCATGGGAGCCACCCTAAGATTTTTTTTTTTTTTTGAGACAGTGTTTCACTATGTCACCCTCAGTAGAGTGCCATTGCACCATAGCTTACAGCAGCCTCAAACTCTTGGGCTCAAGTGATTCTCTTGCCTCAGCCTCCCCAGTAGCTGGGACTACAGGCACCCACCACAATGCTTGGCTATTTTTAGTGATGAGGTTTGGCTCTTGTTCAAGCTGGTCTCAAACCTGTGAGCTCAGGCAATCCACCTACCTTGGCCTCCCAGAATGCTAGGATTATAGGTGTGAGCCACTATGCCCAGACCCAAAATTAGTATTTTGGAAAACTTATGTATCTACTACCTTGAGTGAGACAGCTTTCCTATACTAAAAGATGTTTTTGATGATATCACTATAAATATTAATATATATATTTTTCTCTTTTTGAAACGGAATCTTACTTTGTTGCCTAGGCTAGAGTGTAATGACATCAGCCTGGCTCATAGCAACCTCAAAACTCCTAGGTTCACACAATCTTCCCATCTCAGCCTTCCAAGTAGCACGTACTACCATACCCAGCTCATTTTTCTCTTGCTCAGGGGATCATTCAGCCTCAACCTCCCAGAGTGCAAGGATTACAGGTATGAGCCACCACACCTGGCCATAACAAACTCTTAATTATCTAATTATAAACTGTTCTCTTGTAGATTATCAGTTTTAATCTTTTAGTTAAGATTAAAGTTAATGTTGGCTAGGCGCAGTGGCTCACGCCTGTAATCCTAGCACTGTGGAAGGCCAAGGCAGGTATATTGCCTGCACCAACAGGTTTGAGATCAGTCTGAGCCAGAGCAAGACCTCATCTCTAAAGATAACCAGACGCGCCTATAGTACCAGCTATTTGGGAGGCTGAGGCAAGAGTACTGCTTAAGCCCAAGAGTTTGAGGCTGCTATAAGCTATGATGCCACAGCACTCTACCAAGAGTGAGTGCTTGCCAAGACTTGTCTCCAAAAAAAAAAAAAAGATTAAAGTTAATCTTAACTATAATCTTATAGTTGAAACCTTCCTCTCACCTGACACCTAAGTCAAGCCTCCTTCAATAAGCAGAAGTATTTTGTTTGTTTTTTGTTTTTGTTTTTTTTTTGAGACAGAGCCTCAAGCTATCCCCCTGGGTAGAGTGCCATGGCATCACAGCTCACAGCAACCTCCAACTCCTGGGCTCAAGCGAGTCTCCTGCCTCCGCCTCCCAAGTAGCTGGGACCACAGGCGCCCGCCATAACGCCTGGCCATTTTTTGGTTGCAGCCATCGTTGTTTGGCGGGCCCGGGCTGGGGATTCGAACCCGCCACCTTAGGTGTACGTGGCTGGCTCCTTAGCCGATTGAGCCACAGGCGCCAAGCCCTTTTTTTTTTTTTTTTTTTTTTTTTTGCAATGGTTAGATTTATCTATGAGTCTGTGGCTGAACTATTTAGGTGGACTGTCTATATAATTATGGCTGGATTTGCTTTTTTTTTTATGTCTGCTGACACTTCCTCTCTGGCCCATCTATCGCCAACATCCTCCCAAAGTTGTTGGTTACCAGTTCGAGACTCAGGCATAGGAGACAAGAAGCTAGGGGAGAAAAAACTTGAGGCATGCCGAAAGTAATTGGTGTTTTCATGATCAGCACCTGCTTTAGTTTCCTGTGAGAGTGAGCTAAACTGCTTCATACCCAAAACACGAGGTAATACCACCTATGCTCTTACAGCACAGCTGTGTATAGATTTAGTTCTCTGTGTTTCATTTCTAACCCAGGTGGGTTTTGACTTACCAGTAGTTTAGATCCTCTATAATCATCTGCTGAAATGGGGAGAAAGGCTGCAGAGAACACAATATGTTGTTTTTTCAGGTGTACATAAATACTAAAGAATAAATGTCATCAAAGGTAGTGTACTTTAACAAAGTTTTATAATTCATTATAAGTCATTAAAATGTTTAAGTGTTTCAGTGCAAAAGGTGTTAAACTCAGTGCAAAAAGGTATTCTTATTTTGGGGGGCCTTGGCCATCAGGAAAGATGGTGGAAACGAAATGTCATTCAAGGTCCGTCCTGGAAATCAGCTGCACATTGCATTCATACCACTGGGAAAGCTTACTGCCCAGATCAGCAAAATCTAAGCAGTTACATACTTTCTTCCCCTGGTTTCACAGGTTAAAAATAAAATGGGGGCTCGGCGCCTGTGGCTCAAGCAGCTAAGGCGCCAGCCACATACACCTAAGGTGGCGGGTTCGAATCCCCAGCCCGGGCCCGCCAAACAACAATGATGGCTGCAACCAAAAAATGGCTGGGCGTTGTGGCGGGCGCCTGTAGTCCCAGCTACTTGGGAGGCTCAGACAGGAGACTCGCTTGAGCCCAGGAGTTGGAGGTTGCTATGAGCTGTGATGCCA
>CAUYQV010018844.1:0-70837 GCA_963574575.1 Galagoides demidoff
GGACCACAGGCGCCCGCCATAACGCCCGGCCATTTTTTGGTTGCAGCCATCATTGTTGTTTGGCGGGCCCGGGCTGGGGATTCGAACCCGCCACCTTAGGTGTACGTGGCTGGCGCCTTAGCCGATTGAGCCACAGGCACCGAGCCAACAGTAGGGTCACTTTTAATGAGGACAACCCTAGTTGACTTGCCTGGGCCACCACATGTGGTGCTGTCTAATATCCCCTTAGGCCCAGCTCCTGCATTCTGGGGCTTTTATTGGAGAAGTTTTTAGAAAATCCCAGCTTTAGTGGGGGTGGTGCTCAGGCTTTGTCTTTTAGGACCCTAGGAGAATTTACAGCCAGTGTCCAGCTGCCAGGGCTGGACATTCCTTTTCCATTTGTCATGTCACTCAGCCAAATGATAGGGGATTCTAGCCTCACACCAGCCCCACAACTGCCAGAATAGCCTATCATTAGACTCAGAAGCTTCATCTGGCTTCTGCAGAGTAGAGGGCTATGGGTAGACAGCATGTCTGCTCCAGGTGAGGCCTGGACAAGAAGAATCCAGAAAGTTTGCCAGAGTGCCTGATACCCACTCATGACTCCTCGCTTCCTGCGGGAAGCCTGCTATGCCCCAGTGAAGGTATCTAGGGTGGGGCCTTCACACCCCAGAGGCTTTGCACCAGGAACAGGATGTGGGGTCTGGTCTTTTGCAGGGCCGAGATGGTGGTGCCCGACTTCTCAGAACTTTTCAAGGAGAGAGCCACAGCCCCATTCTTTGTTTTTCAGGTAAAGCAGCAGGTCCTGCTTTTCTTCTCATTTCTTTCCTTGGGGCCTTTCCAGCCAGACCAAACTTGTCTGCCACTTTTAAACCCCAAAATCTCTCCCTGTCCTGGTGGATCAGAGCCTGTGAGCAGAAGAAGCTCCAAGGAACAGGATGGGTGGGGTGGGGACAGACAGGCTAATGTCCCACAGGTGTTCTGTGTTGGACTCTGGTGCCTGGATGAGTACTGGTACTACAGCGTCTTCACACTGTCCATGCTTGTGGCATTTGAGGCCTCCCTGGTGCAGCAGCAAATGCGGAACATGTCAGAGATCCGAAAGATGGGCAATAAGCCCCACATGATCCAGGTGCGACTAGTGGGCCCTGCACAGTTTGGGGGTGGGCATAGTACAGACATGTCCTCTACGCTGACATTCTCTCCACCCCCGACCCAGGTCTACCGAAGCCGCAAGTGGAGGCCCATTGCCAGCGATGAGATTGTTCCTGGGGACATCGTCTCCATCGGTGAGGCTTAGTCCCACCCTATGTATGTGGGAGCCCTGCCTCATGGCCTCTGGCCAACCTTCCTATTCCTGCCCCACAGGCCGCTCCCCACAGGAGAACCTGGTGCCATGTGATGTGCTGCTGCTGCGGGGCCGTTGCATCGTGGATGAGGCCATGCTCACAGGGGAATCAGTACCACAGATGAAGGTGCTTGACAGGAGGTGGGGGGGTCTTTGGGGGAAACAGGCCAAGAGGGGGAGGGCCAGTGGCTGGGCAGGAGGAATTAGGTGGTGGTGAGAAGGAAGGAGATAAAGGAAGCCAAAGATAGCCAGAGTACATCTGGCTGGTGCCCTGGGATGTCATACCGAGGTGGGTTGAGAGAAGAAGGTGAATCCTGAGAGAGGCCAAGTGTGGGGTCACAGGGAATGGACGCTGCAAGTCAAGGGGTGGGGGAGAAGGTTGGATGGGACCTGCTGCCCCTGATAAAGGAACCTGGGAGGGCTGTGCTAGGTTGGGCAGTGAGCCCCATGAGGGTCAGCCTGACTTAGTTCCAGTCCCAGGGTCAGCTCTCCAGGGATAGAGAAGGAGACCAAGTGGGCCTGGCCATCCTTGTTCACCAACTTCCTCCCTAGGAGCCCATCGAAGACCTCAGCCCAGATCGGGTGCTAGACCTCCAAGCTGACTCCCGGCTCCATGTCATCTTTGGGGGCACTAAGGTGGTGCAGCACATACCTCCTCAGAAGGCTACCACAGGCCTGAAGCGTAGGTGCCTTGTGGGTGCCTGGGGGTGTCCTGGCTCCCATCCCTCCTCCTACAGCTGCTTGATCATGAGGGAGTCAGGACCAGGAGGCAGGAATGACAGTGGCTCTACTTGTCTCCCTAGCGGTTGACAGCGGGTGTGTGGCCTACGTCCTGAGGACCGGATTCAACACATCCCAGGTGTGGGACCTTGCCTGGATCTGGGGAGGTTGGGTCCCAGGGTGAGTGGAGGACAGTCAAGGCATCACCCTTTCAGACCCCAGAACATCTACCCTAGAGGGTCACTTTGGCAGCAAGGGCCTGGGCCAGGGTGCAGAGGCCAGCCCAAGACCAGGCTTCTCTCTTCCAGGCCTGAGCAGAAAGGCTATCTCTCTGTCCCTCCAGGGCAAACTGCTGCGCACAATCCTCTTTGGTGTCAAGAGGGTAACTGCAAACAACCTGGAGACCTTTATTTTCATTCTCTTCCTCCTGGTGTTTGCCATTGCTGCAGCTGCCTATGTGTGGATTGAAGGTAAGTACTGTGGCCGCCCCAGCCCCAACCAGCTTCTCCAGCCCTGCCTCTGAGGCCTCAGGCTGGCAGGCCCTGTCTCTGCAGGCACCAAGGACCCCAGCCGGAACCGCTACAAGCTATTTCTGGAGTGCACCCTGATCCTCACCTCAGTTGTGCCCCCTGAGCTGCCCATTGAGCTATCCCTGGCTGTCAATACCTCCCTCATTGCTCTGGCCAAGCTCTGTGAGTGTGTCAGGTGTGGTGGGGTTCTGAGCAGGCTTGGGCCTGGCAGGACCCCTGAACCCAGCTCCTGCCCCTAGACATGTACTGTACTGAGCCCTTCCGCATCCCCTTTGCTGGGAAGGTTGAGGTGTGCTGCTTTGACAAGACAGGAACCTTGACCAGTGACAGCTTGGTGGTACGCGGTGTGGCTGGACTAAGGTGAGTATCGGGGGCCCTAGGCTTAGGAGCTGCCCCTTAGAGCACTTCTGGGAGGTTTAGGAACATTCAGCCCAGGCTCCTGCAGTAAGGGCCTATCAGTCCTACTGTGGAAGATCTGTCTCCTGGGGCTTCCCATACAATCCCCAGTGTGAGAACTAGCTGCACATGGTGGCTCAGCTTGGGCCCAGAGCAGTCAGCCAGCCTACTTCCATCCTGCACTGGCCATGTGACCTACACACACAGTGCCTGACTTCTGGGGGCATCTGTTAGGCAGATATGGGTCTCATAGAGACCCAGCTGATACCCAAGGCCCCTCAGTGACCAACTCAAGGCTCCACGGGGGCCCATCCCTTATCACCCTGGCTGAGGACTCCTGGGTTATTTCCCCAGTAGAGGCGTAGCTTCACCCTGCCTGCATCTGCCCTATAACCAGCTGTTCCCTGTCCTTGCAGAGACGGGAAGGAGATGACTCCTGTGTCTAGCATCCCAGTAGAAACACACCGGGCCCTGGCCTCCTGCCATTCCCTCATGCAGCTTGATGACGGCACCCTCGTGGGTGACCCCCTTGAGAAGGCCATGCTGACAGCTGTGGACTGGACTCTGACCAAAGGTGAGGGGCTGGAATCTCAGGCTGAGCAAGGGTGAGCCGCCAGTTCTCATGACCCCAGGCAAACTACCCCTCAGAGACACCCTCAGGATAGGCAGGCCCATGACTCTGACATTGCCCTAGATGGATGGGCAGAGGGTCATCTTAGATCCAGGACACGCCATGTCCTTGGGTGTCCCCCTGGGTTGGAATCCTCCCTACCCTGGCTGAAGCCACAGTGCCAGGGTCCTCCAAGCCCATGTCTCCTAGCTATGACCCTCTCTGTAGCCCAGAGTCCCCCTGCAAGCTGGCCTTGGTAGAGGCAAGAGGGATGTGGGGGAGGCTGTGGGGAAGGGTGGGGGCTTGGCTGCCTCTTTGGAGCAAAGCCCCTTAGGACTCGTACTTATTTGTTTCCAGATGAGAAAGTATTCCCCCGAAGTATTAAAACTCAGGGGCTGAAAATTCACCAGCGCTTTCATTTTGCCAGTGCCCTGAAGCGAATGTCCGTGCTCGCCTCGTATGAGAAGCTGGGCTCCACTGACCTCTGCTACATCGCTGCTGTGAAGGGGGCCCCAGAAACCCTGCATTCCATGGTGAGCCAGTCCCAGCCTGGGGCAGTGGGGAAGAGGCATGGGGCGGTTGGTGACATCCCCCTACATTCCCTGCAGTTTGCCCAGTGCCCTCCTGACTACCACCACATCCACACCGAGATCTCCCGGGAAGGAGCCCGTGTCCTGGCGCTGGGGTACAAAGAGCTGGGGCACCTCACCCACCAACAGGTAAGGGCCTGGGCTGCCCCCAGCCACTCTTCCCGTGTACCTGGCCATCAGTTCCTCCTTTCAGTCACGTTGTCCCCTACTGCTCCGTATTGACTTAGTGCCATGGGTGCATTTACATTCTCTACCACGTCCCCACCTTCTACCTTTGGAGGCCCCAAGTGGCATTCAGTCCTTAATCCCCTGCCATGGGGGCCCATCCTGTCCTGACTCACAGGGCTACCTCATGCAGAGCACCACCAGATCTCACCTGCCCCCACTCTGGTGTTCTGCACACCTTGCTCCTGCCCTTCTCATCTACCTGCAGGGGCATCCTCAGCTCTCTCACCCTCATGTCCATCCACAAATCCTGCCCACTGCCAGACTATCTGCCCCTTCACCAGCTTTCGCCTTAGTCCTCTTTCAGTCTGTTTGCACCTTGCAGCTATAAGATCCTTCCAGAACTTAATATCAGGTCCCAATGCTGTGTGCAGAGGATAGGCCAAAGCTCAAGACCCCACCTCATTCCTGCACCTGGAGCCGCTTCCCCCCGAGTGTCACAGATCTTCACCCTCTTCACATCTCTGAGGCCTTCTTGCCTTGTCTGGGTTCAGTACCCTGACCCTATCTGCCCTATTCCCCACTTGCATTTTCCTGTGGTAGTTAGCTATCTGATTTCTGTGACTTTCTTTTTCACATGTCTTGGGTAGAATGTGAGCTCCCTAAGGGGAGGAGTTTTCTTGCCTAGTCTTTGGAGCATGGTGGTAGGTAAGTCAGGATTATGGCTAAACCTCATTATTTGGAGAGTCAAAACTTTATTGACATAGAAGCTGAGCTACAACAGGTTCTGTGATGTGCCCACATCCACACCAGGAGGTGGAGGTACAATGGGGAGCGCAGACCACCCAGCCACTGGCAAACCCCATCTGTAGCACCTCTCGCCTCCTGACCTTAGCATGTCCCTCCTGTAAGAACAGGATCTTCACTTGCTGCCCCCCCATAGCCATCACATGAGGCTATGTTCGTTGAGGAAGAGTCCATTGTCCCTCTGGTTCCCAGCATGTTGGTCAGAGCTCAAGAAAGGGGACGATGGGAGGGACAGATGATGAGGGCACCCATATCTCTCCACAGGCCCGGGAGGTCAAGCGGGAGTCACTGGAATGCGGCCTCAAGTTCGTTGGCTTCATCGTGGTCTCCTGCCCACTCAAGGCTGACTCCAAAGCCGTGATCAGAGAGATCCAGAATGCCTCCCACCGGGTATAGGATGGGGCTTGGGACAATTCCAGCTTCACAGTGGGGGTTGGGGACTCAGGTCTTGACAGTGAGGAAGGAGATAAGCAAGATCATAGCTCAGGTATTTACACTGACCCTGCCCTGAGGACTCTTTGGGACCCTCCTATACCATCCCCTCTCACCTCCGCAGATGCCCAGGCATCTTTGGATGGCTGAGCTGTACTCTCTAGTCCTCCAGTCTGGAGTGAAGTAAGCTTGAGCTGGGGGGCCAAGGGATATGAAGGCAGCACTTGTCTGGCCTGGTGGTTCTATTTATCTCCAGTGGTTTGTTTCCTATTTGAGGACTTGGGGTGTGTGTTTAGGGTATAGGAGGTAAGTAAGCCACCTCAGAGAACGGTGATGCTGGGGCAAACAGGTGATGTAACTAGTCCCCACCAGCCTCTCAGAAGTTGTCGTCCCATCTTCCTCCTCATCCCTGAATTATTCCCCCAGTAGTAGGTACCAAACCACACGGGTCTACACCAGGGGCTGATTCTTAATTCATAATGCAAATAAAAGCTATGGGTATTCTCAGAAGGATATACAGATGTGTCCCTTGTGTAAAACACCTGGGTGAGGGTGGTGGGGTCCCTAGAAGTCTGTTCAAGGTCTCCATTACAGGGTCAGGACTTTATGCCAGGGCCTGCCTTAGAAGGAGATTTGGTGGCCAGGTCTCTAGGCTGGATCTCTGCCCACTGGCCTGCCCTACTGAACCTCTGCCCCTCCATTCCCAAGGTGGTCATGATCACAGGAGACAATCCACTCACTGCCTGCCACGTGGCCCAGGAGCTCCACTTCATTGACAAGGCCCACACGCTGATCTTACAGCCTCCCTCGGAGAAAGGTGAGTCCTCAGCACAGTTAGAGTGGGCATGGGGAAGGGGGGATGCTGAATGCAAGAACAGCTCCTGTTGCAGTGCCCTTAGCTCAATGGGTAGGGCGCTGGCCACATACACCAAGGCTGGTGGGTTTGAGCCTGGCCTGGGCCTGCTAAACAACGACAACTGCAACAAAAAAAATAGCTGGGCGTTGTGGTAGGCGCCTTGTAGTCCCAGCTACTTGGGAGGCTGAAGCAAGAGAATCACTTAAACCTAAGAGTTTGAGATGCCTGTGAGCTGTGACACCAGGATACTCTATGGAGGGCAACATAGTGAGAACCTTTATCAAAAAAAAAAAAAAAAAAAAAAAAAACTTCTTCACTTGATTTTGATTCAGTGCCTATAGCTCAGCAGCTAGGGTACCAGCCACATATACCAGGGCTGGCAGGTTCAAACCTGGCTCAGGCCTGCCAAACAACAATAAAAACTACAACACACAAAAAAAATAGCCAGGTGTTATGGTGGGTGCCTATAGTCCCGACTACTTGGGAGGCCAAGGCAAGAGAATTGCTTAAGCCCAAGAGTTTGAGGTTGCAATGAGCTGTGATGCCACAGCACTCTACCAAGGGTAACATAGTAAGACTCTGTCTCAAAAAATAAAAACAGCAGCTTGTCACAGCAGCCTGCCTTATGCCAGGCCTGAGTGAGCAGCACAGTGTCCTCAAGTACCTGTTACTACAGTGGTAGTAGTAACTACCACTGATCAATAGTCCCAGCCCGCTGGGCACCTCAAGCAGTGTGCAGGTGGTCCCTGGTTCTGGCACCTGGAGTGTTTAGATGTTTATTTATAGCAACAAGGTAGTGCTGGTCACACCAGCTCAAGTTTCCTGAGTGCTCACAGATAGGCAATGCTCCAGCCACAATCTGGCCTCACCCTTACACTTACCTTTGGCCCTGCAGGCAGCATATAGGCCAAGTGCTCAACATGTCCAGATCCTAGGCAGAGGGCTCAGTGTATATTATTGCTGGTCCTCCCTTCTGTCCTGCCTCCCAGGGAGGGAAGAAGCCTGCTGAGTCAGCTGGTAGGGCCCCTGCTTTGTAGACAAGGGAACAGAACCTCAGAAGTGAACCCACTGGCCTGGGTCACTGGATGTCACTATGGCTAAGGATTGGAACCCAGAAGGTCTGACTCCAGAACTCACAGCTCTCGTGAATGACTCTTGAAGCAGTGCCCTGGAGTCAAACCAATGGAAGAGCAAATCTGGGCCTAGCACCTCATAGATGGGGGAATGGAGTCTTATTGGACACCTACCCTGGGACTAATGGGAGGCACCTGTGGGACATACTCAGTGTGGGACCTGGGTGAGAGCAACAGAGGGTCCTAAGAGGAGTCACATGGAGCAGGTTTGTCACAGGATTGCACAGGAGGGTACCGTGTAAGACCAGGCTAGGCAGCTTCTCAGAGGGCTTGGTCCCCACTCTCATCCCAGATCTCTTTCTGTCCCAGCCCCAGGTGCTAGTCTCTTCTAGGGCCTGGGGAGTATGGGAGGGAATAGTGAGGATATTTATTGACAAACGAAGCTCCTCTAACAAAGCAGCTACAACAAAAGCCAGGTGGAGATTGGTTTCCCTCCCACTCAAGACAGTCCAGGGTGAGTGGTCCAGTGCAGGGTGGGCGTCTGAGCTGGGGCCAGCCAGCAAGGAATAAGTAAAGAAAAGAAGAAGTGAAAGATTTGACGAGCCTTGTCAGAGTGTATAGGAATCCTAGCCTTAGGAAGATGGGGATCTCAGGCCACAGGGCAGAAATTAGTTAGGTGATAAGCTGGTGTTGTGGGTCTTGCTTGAGGTGGAGGAGTGGCTTACCTGAGGTTGGGCTGCCTGGGTTCTCAGTTTCCCTATCTGTACCTAAGGGTTCTCTGGATGTTCTCTGTGAAATGCCCAGAGAAGGGCTGGGTGCCCAGTGGGGCCCAGGTCAATATACTTGGATTGTCACCTAGGTAACAAGAGGGGTAGGGATGTGAGGCCTCCAGAGAGGAGAAACCATCCAGTGCTCAGGGTCCAGGTGTGGAGGATTCCAAACCTGGTCAGCCAAACGCCCGTCCCTGACACAGTGCTTCACCCACCCACAGGCCGACCATGTGAGTGGTGCTCCATTGATGGCGGTATTGTCCTGCCCCTGGCCCAGGGCTCCCCCAAGGCACTGGCCCTGGAGCATGCACTGTGTCTCACGGGTGATGGCCTGGCCCACCTGCAGGCAGCCGACCCCCAACAGCTGCTCCACCTCATCCCTCATGTGCAGGTGTTCGCCCGTGTGGCCCCTAAGCAGAAGGTATGTGCAGGGACCTGAGGGACAGGCAGCACAGGGTCCAAGTACACAGTCCCTGCTCAGTCCATCTCTACCTGAACAGGAGTTCGTCATCACGAGCCTGAAGGAGCTGGGCTATGTGACCCTCATGTGTGGGGATGGCACCAATGATGTGGGAGCCCTGAAGCATGCTGATGTGGGTGAGCATCATGGGCTGGGGGTGCTCCTTTGTTCTTAGACCTGGTGTTAAGGAACATGTTACTGAGCGAGAAAGACAGACCTAGCTCTTCTGTCCAGGGATGGTCATAGGACATTCATTCCTATAAGGAAGTAGCACAGGGGGTTGAAGGGGGCTGGCAAGGTCAGAGGATCCAAGGAGCTTCATGGGCAGGAAGGAATATTGGAGGAATAGGGTAGAGGCCAGAGGCCAGGGGGAGAGGGCACAGGTAGAGAAAGTGACTCCAAAAATCAGGAACTGAAACAATTGCTGAAGATTCACAGCTTCTTGACAAGAAAACGCAGGTGTTAGATTGAACTTCAGAGATCAACCTAACGTGGTTTTTATGCTTTTCATATATTTATTTATCTGCTTTGTCTTCTACAGTAGTTCTCAACCTTCCTAATGCCGCAGTGTATTTCCATTGTTACAAAGGGATCGCAGCCCATTAGGTTCTCACCCACAGGTTGAGAACTGCTGGTCTTGTAAAACATTGATGAAATATTATTTCCCTTCTAGAATTATATTCTTTGGCAGTTCATTTCTTTGGAAACCAGTTTAGTTTTAACCCATCTACGGGTCAGTGTGTTCATTTGATTTGCTATGGAGTTATTTTGTTGGGGGTTTTTTCCCTTAAGTAGTTTATAGAAAGTAAAGTGGATGCTAAAATCTCCTTAGGTCTGGGAACTATTCTGAATAAGAACAAACTACAAAGCTTGATGTATCCCTACATGAAGCCTGCTTCTCTCCCTCGATTCTGATGCTCTCATGCCCCCCCAGGTGTGGCACTCCTGGCCAATGCCCCTGAGCGGGTAATTGAGCGGCGACGGCGGCCCCGGGATAGCCCAACTCTGAACAACAGTGGCATCAGGGCTACCTCCAGGATAGCCAGGAAGTCAGGGCTCCCACCTCCTGAGGAGCAGCCAGCCTCCCAAAGGGTAAGTCTCTAGAGAGGAGGCATCAGCACATCCCTTTTGGCCAGGTCTGACCCCTACCATCTACCCTGACAGGATCGCCTGAGCCAGGTGCTTCGGGATCTCGAGGACGAGAGCACACCTATCGTGAAGCTGGGAGATGCCAGCATTGCCGCACCCTTTACCTCCAAGCTCTCATCCATTCAGTGCAGTGAGTCCCACGCCTGCCTCTGACCTCCTCCCACAGACCCTGCCTGGCACCCACCCACCCACACCCACCTGTCCACCTCCTACAGTCTGCCACGTGATCAAGCAAGGCCGCTGCACACTCGTGACCACACTGCAGATGTTCAAGATTCTGGCACTCAATGCCCTCATCCTGGCTTACAGCCAGAGCGTCCTCTACCTGGAGGGAGTCAAGTTCAGTGACTTCCAGGCTACCCTACAAGGGCTGCTGCTGGCTGGCTGCTTTCTCTTCATCTCTCGTTCCAAGGTGGGCCATAGAGGTGCTGGGAGGCAAGGGATGTGTGGCCAGCCAGGGCCAGGCTATTACAGGCTTAAGAACTGTTATCCTCAAGTTACAGATGGGGATCAAGGGCTTGGAGGTGTTGGTCTTACCCAGGATGGCACAGGAAGTGCAAGGTGATGCAGATAACCTCTCAAGTCGCACTGCTTGGGGTCCCACACTATCCATGGTCAAGGGTCTCAAGTGGGCCACACAGAGCCCCATAGGCAAGAAGGAAACAGACGGACAAACAATTACATAAGAGGGTCTAAACTCTGTCTCAAACAAACAAAAAACCTAAGTAGGTCACAGGCTTCAGGGGATGGCCTGGTAGATAGACAACTAGAGAGACTCATGCAGTACAGACAGGTCAACATGTAAAGAACAGGAGCTGGTGGTCAGGAACTGGGCACAAAGGCCCCAGACAGGGGGAAGGACTGAGGGAAGGAGGGCCTGGTGGTAGCCTGGTCGGGGCCATAGGTACAGCTTGGGCCACAGGGAGGGCTTTGGGTTTACTCTGGTAGAACGGGAATGGAGAGAGTTTGGAAGAGGCAGGGTGGGATCTGCTTCATAATTTTAAGACACCTGTGACTGCCAAGGGGAATATAGACCACAGGGCTAAGGCCAGGAAAGGTGGCTCTGGGATGGGAAAGTGAAAGGTAGGCAGGGATCTGAGGACCTGTGTCAACCCGTGACCACCAGGATTTGGTGGCTACTCTCTGCATTAGGCTTCTGAGGAGGCAGGGGTTGTTGCTGCCTACTGAGTGGATAGGGTGGCTCCCTGATCTCCCATCCCTGTTGCTGCAGCCCCTCAAGACCCTCTCCCAGGAGCGTCCCCTGCCCAACATCTTCAATCTGTACACGATCCTCACTGTAATGTTCCAGTTCTTCGTGCATTTCCTGAGCCTCGTCTACCTATACAGAGAAGCCCAGGCCCGGAGTCCTGAGAAGTGAGTGCCAACTCAAGTGGAGGTGATCCTGATACCCCTGTAGTCAGGAATGGTAGAAGGATAAATGCACAGACATTGATGGAGAGCCTGGGGGTCATCTGGGATGAGGGAGGGACACAAGGCCAGGCTGGTATAGCCAGCCAAGCAGGGCCCTGGCAGGGAGCCATAAAGGGGATGTGAGCAAGAGAGAGGAACCCCTGACTCCTATGCATTCCTGCAGGCAAGAGCAATTTGTGGATCTGTATAAGGAGTTTGAGCCAAGCCTGGTCAACAGCACCGTGTACATAATGGCCATGGCCATGCAGATGGCCACCTTTGCCATCAACTACAAGGTAAGGCCTGGCTCCCTGCCCCAAGCACACCCCATCTACCCAGCAAGCACCCACCACATGCCGCTGGCTGTCCATTCCTGCAGGGCCCTCCCTTCATGGAGAGCCTTCCCGAAAACAAGCCCCTGGTATGGAGTCTGGCAGTGTCACTCCTGGCCATCGTTGGCCTGCTCCTTGGCTCCTCACCTGACTTCAACAGCCAATTTGGCCTTGTGGACATCCCTGTGGAGGTGAGTGGCCATGAGGCCAGTGAGGCTGAGCTTGGGCCTAGTTGTGTGTCCCTGGCTCAATGGTCCTCCTATGGGGGTGACCTGGGCCCAGCTGCAGGTCTCTGGCTCACTGGTCTTCCCTACCCTGACAGTTCAAGCTGGTCATTGCCCAGGTCCTGCTCCTGGACTTCTGCCTGGCGCTCCTGGCCGACCGTGTCCTTCAGTTCTTCCTGGGGACCCCGAAGCTGAAAGTGCCTTCCTGAGATGGTGGTGCTGGCACCTACTGCCCACCCTGGCTGCTTGCTGCCAGGCGGGAACCTGCCAGGGCCCCAGGAGGGAACACTGCCCCTCCCCCCCCCCATGGCAAGGCCATGCAGCCTTGTCTTAGGAAGACTGAGCTGTGACCTCCACAGCACTCTGCTAGCCTGGCAAATGGAACCAGCCTTGGGCTAGCATCTTTGGTAAATAAAGAAGCATCTGAGATTTTAAGAAGCTGTGCTTCCACCTCTGTCTGTGCCACACAGGGTTTACTGGGGGACTGTAGAGTTCTGGTGGTCACTGAGGAAGGGTCCAGCACTTTCCCCCCAGGCCGTGCAAGGTTGTTAATGATGATGCCCTCTATAGCACATGAGCAGTTGGATGGGCCAAGCTCCAATCCCAGAGAACTCTGTGTATTTTCTAGTGTTAACAATCAACCAAATACTTTTGTGGTCTCAGTTTCACATTTGAATAACTCAGATACTTGAGAGAAGCCATAGAATTGGTGGTATTTTTCCCTTTTCCATAATACATAAAATAATTGTGTGCCTTGTTAGACTATGATATACATCATTACAAATACCAACTTGGGTCACCCTCTTTGGGATCCTAGGCTGCTGTACCATCTCACATCACAGACAGGATCCAAAGCCTGGCTCAGTCCTTATACTGATAGGTTCCTTTCAAAGTTCCAGAATTGAAGGGCCACACCTGTCCCTCTCCATCTGAAGAGCCAGGAGAGGAATTCTTGAATGGGATGGGCAGCATGAGAGCCTTGCCTCTAAAATCTTTAGGAAGCAAAATTATACTTTAATAAAGTGCCAGGCTGGCGGCACCCATAGCTCAGTGGGCAGGGCGCCAGCCGCATACACCGAAGGTGGCAGGTTCGAACCTGGTCCAGGCCAGCTAAAACAACAATGACAAATGCAACAACAACAAAATAGCCAAGCTTTGTGGCAGGTACCTGTAGTCCCAGCTACTTGGGAAGCTTAGGCAAGAGAATTGCTTAAGCCCAAGAGTTGGAGGTTGCTGTGAGCTGTGATGCAACAGGACTCCACTGAGGGGGACATATTGAGATTCTGCCTCAAAAAAAAAAAAAAAAAAGATAAAGAAAAAGAAAAAGAAAGAAAGAAAGTTATACTCTAATAAAATTTAACAGTACTTATAAACAACTCTAAATATGTCACATAAAGAATATACAACATGAATGTACAATTGAAAGAATAATATCAATAAACACTCTTATTCACAAACTTTGTTTAAAAATAAAATATTTCCAACCCCTTTGATATTCCTATATTTTCTTAGTCAAAGGCAATTGGGAAAAGTATTATAAATGTCATTTTTAAGGAGAGGAGACTTTGACCTTGGCTTCCGTGATAAGAGTGCTATAGAATTCAGAGCAATGTTTAGAACTGGGACAGAATTCACTTTTTTGTGAGTCTGTTTTCTTCCTATTGTGGTTCTTGTATTCAACTTGCAGATGCTACTGGCAGGTCTTTATTATGTGGTTCTCTCGATAGGCTTCCTCTCAACAGTCATGTCATGAGACTTTGGCACAGTAATTTTACTAATTAATAAATTAAATAACAATTAAAGAAAACTGCAGAGAACACTGGGACTGTGTATCTATGACCTGATCAAACTAGAAATGATAACTCACTTCCAGTATTAGTTGAAATATTCAGTTTTTACAATTCAGGGATGGGATTAATTAATAATGGTTCAAAGTTTATAAAGCAAAATGGTTTCCCAAGGAGAAAAAAATAATTACATTCCCTAAAAATTGAGCAAGTTTTCAGCATTAGAACAATAATGAAGGTAATGGACTTTTAAAATGATGACAACCCACCTTTCTATATTTTAATGATATAACCTTTTATTTTAATGAGTCATAGCCCAAAGTAATTGCCGGATTTAAATGAGTTTAAAGAAAGTAATCTATGCCTTTCATTAAACAAAGCAGTTATAAATAAATAAATTCTGAAATTGTAGCCTTTGGTTATGTTGAGACTTCAGTAGTGCCTAATGTCTCTTGTGTTGGATGTTTTCCAATGTGCTGATGCTGGGATGTATTTTGCATAAGAGTAAAGGTATTTTAACTGATTCACAAATCCGTTTTCCATCTCCTTCTGAGTTTTCAGGCTACCTTCAATCACAAACTTTAATAAGATCTAAAAGTATAATATTTCAGAATAAAGCATAAAGTAACATGTTTTACATTGATATTCATGTCAGTTATCTGTTGCAAATAAAGATGAATTCTTATTTTGCCATTTGTGAATTAGGAAAAAATAATTCTTACCTGTTTAATCTATCTATTGCAAGTCAGTAGTGAATAGAATTTCAAATTTTTTTTACCCTTCAAATGAGATTCACATTCCTATATTGGTGTTTTAAGATTTATTGACTAATCTTAGTTTTTACATCTGATTTATCTAAAGCTTTAGCATTTTTCTTGAATAACAAGTAAAATGAGCTTGTATTGGTCAGCTACATGGTATTCTTTTTTTTTTTTTTTTTTTTTTTTTTGCAGTTTTTGGCGGAGGATGGGTTTGAACCCGCCACCTCCGGCATATGGGGCCAGTGCCCTACTCCTTTGCTTTGAGCTATAGGAGCCACCTACATGGTGTTCTTTTTATAACTCAGGGTATAGTTTTCATAATTTTATTAGCATGAGTTATTCTTTTTAAAATTAAGTTTAAATCTGTGTACTTTAAAACATCACTTAATAACTTAACCTGAGATAACAGTTATGGAAACTACTTCCCTTTTACAGTAAATTATTTCATGTGTGGTACATATCAATCTTACAATGAGATTAACTCTGTAAGACATACTAGTCTTCATCACCAAAATAAAATATGGTGTCTAAAATAAATAGCAACAACAACAGCACTATGTCTCCAAACATTAGTATTGAAAGACGCATTATAGGAAGCAGGTAAAGCAAATAATTATTAATTTCTGGAATACTGCTTTGCAACTAGTAAAGTACATGGAAAAAAAGCCTTATTGTTGTTTGGAAGGTAGAAAGTGGGAACAGAGACTATAGGTTGAGTTAAAATAGCTAGCAGGAAGCAAAATCCCTATTCCTGTGAATAATACAGGAAAGAAGTCCTGGTAAATCCAAACAAGAGTAATAGAATAATTATATTTAAATATGGGAAACTGGAGGCAATTTTATAAAAAGCATTAATACTAGGGTAAAGAAGAGGCAAAAAATAAAGACTAGTGAAGGGAGAAATAGTGAAGAGGAGAATATTGAGGAACCTTCAAGAGAAAAAAGAACTAAATATCAAATGACATAGGAAATACTATATTACCTACTAAGGAGAGGAAAAAAAGAGAAATGGAAATACCAATATCGATAAAATAGCCATCAGTTAAATTACAAAACTATTCTTTGCTCTTCTAATTTAAAATGTAAAAGATTTAAAACAAAGAACAGATTTTACAGCATGAAAGAGATGAAACAAGTATTAATTAAAATTATAAAAATAAATGGAAGAAAAACAAAATGTTCTCAGAAAGGAAGATAAAATTTTGATGTGCCAAAGACAACATAGATTATTAACTTTTTTTCTATCAAAATATATTTTGTAAAGCAACCGATTTTTGATGTCAAGTTATCTTGAATTAGGTCCCTTTTTACCACCTTAACACTTTATGATGATAGACAATTAATTCTAAGCCTCATTTTCTTTTGGGATATCAAGTTCTTCTGTTTATTACATGTCATTGTTTTTTTTTCTAAGTTGTTTTGTAACCTTTCATAATTTCAATTTGGTCAATATGTAAAAATAAATATTATTATTTGTCTCTTGCTATTCCAGAACCTTTGTCTTAATTTATCCATCTTCTTAATCCATTTGTCTCTTCAGCATCTTGATTCTGTGTCACATTCAGGGATAAAGAACAAGTCTCTGATCTGTTGCTAATTCCACCAAAAACCTGGGAGGTGTTAGATCAGTGACCCTTGAATATCAGAAGAGTTTTGATATAGCTGATGATCAATAAAACAAGATCATTGCAATAGCATATCATTTGATTATTTTTATTTTGTTTATGGAGGAAATGAAGCTGAATAGAAGGTGAGGTAGCACATGCACACTTTGCTCTGAAAATTGAGAGGTAATTGCAGAACTAATATGGAATAGTCATCAGGGATACTAATCCGTGCATGGAAGGAAGGAAGGAGGGGCACAGTCAATTCAAGTGATTTCCTAATGAATGTGTCAATTGCTCAATTTCTTTAGCTCTGATCAGGAATTTCAGGGCATCCCTTTTGGTGTTCATGTGCTTTCATCAAGAAAGTGTTTTTATGGTTTCAATATTACATAGAGAAGTCTTTTAAAAATGGCTATTTCATTTCTTGTTTAGTTTTCTAAAGCTGCAATTTCATTCAAAAGTTTTGTATGGTTTATCTGATTATTATATTTAAGTTAATAAGGCTTACAGCTCTTAAAGCAAAAATATAATCCACATCAGCCTTTCCCTTTACTACTTATTTTGTGTAAGTTAGTACAAATATGTACTTTCTTGGAGTAAATTAAAATCAGATTGCTTCAGTGATAAGGAACTCTAAGCAAAATTTTTAAATAACTAGTTACAGTGATGTGATTCAAGTTAGACATATTTTTTGACTTGGTTCACTAAAATTACTTATAGGCACGTCCATATTCAGTTGTGGACTGTAAATTGGCTGACAGTAAAGGTGCCTCCTACTTATTCAGAGTTCAATGGAGATGTTGGAAGCAATTCGACTTTATTCCTCTTGTGGCAAACATGCACAACAGTTGGATTCCTTCCATCTCTTTCTTATTGTAAAATTAAATGATAAGCTATGGTAAAAAGTGATGGATACACAGTCTGGCCAAAAATAAAACAAACAAGCAAATCATCAGAATATGGAAGATAACTATTTTCTTCAAGGAAAGAGAAAGCTGAGTTAGGAAGAGTATCAGTGAAGTGTTCTGCTTGAAAATACTCCCTTGGTTTTTGCCACTGATAATCAAGCATTACACTGCATGGAGAGATGATGTTACACTGTTACCTCTGCTTACATGTTTAATCTTAATATAATCTAATTTTGTGATTGTTTTAATAGTTTTAAAATGTCCCTTGAAGCAAAGTATCTATCAAATAAACTTTAGTTGATCAAAGAAGAATAATCTGACTCCTTCTCTTTTATAATGCCGGTAATACATAGTACCTGCGCACATCTATATAAATTCATGTTTAAATCCACTGGCAATTGTGATCTCTGTATGAATCCGTTTTGTTTCTCCCTGGGTCTTTCTGCATCTCTCTTTATCTCAATCTGCATGTCCCTCTTCTTTCTCTGTCTCTTTTTCTCTTCTTCTATACTGCCTTTTCTTTTTGTCTGTCTTCTCTTTCTTTTTTCCTTTTTGCAAGCTTGAAAAATATACTCAGAAAAATCAGACTGTGGTTTTCCTGTTAGTATAGGTTCTGGCTTCAAATCAAAATATCATCTGTGTGGCTGCATTTCATTGAGCTACAACAATTAATGTGTAGAGACACTATTAAAATATCAGAAAACACAGTAATTTAAAATTAATTTCTTAATATTGTCATACATGAACAAAGTGAAATAAATCTTTAGTTAAGCATATGTATGAATAAATTCAACTTAGTTATTTTGAAAACTTATAAAATTCATAAAAGCTTAATGAGACAAAGAAAATCTATTAACACAAAATACCATTAGAATTCACTAGATATGATTAAGCATCTGAGATAACAGATAAATGAACTAGTTTCAATATCATAGGAAAATTGTGTGGGGAGAATCATAGTCACCTCTGCCAACAGTGTCTTCACTCTCATTTCATTTTATTCAGTTCCCAAGAAGCAGCAGAATGATTATAAAAGGAATGGTAATTAAAATTTTGTTTTCATTATGTATTAGAGCTTTTGAAGAACAGGTGGACATATCTGAGACATATAATTTACTTACTTTAGAAGAATTGATGGTTTATGGTTAAGTTAAATTCAACCTGTATTGAAGTGACACTTTTTGACATTTATCATTAGACAAATTTTATACTAAACATTCAGATCCATATTACTTTTTACATATCAGTAGTGAATTAACTTTATACACATTCTCATGTTCTTACTCTCCCTTCTCTTCACTCACCTACATAAATGGTAATCTTTGTTCTATTCCTACATATTTGTTTGTTTTCACCTGTTCATATTAATAAAATATCGTGTGATGTTTTATGACTGACTTACATTTTTAACATAAAATTTCAAGGTTCATCTATGGCATAGCATGTACCAGTGCTTCATTATGCTTTAATGTGGACACACATTCCATTGGATGGGTATGCCACAATTTATTTATGCATTCCTTAGTTGATGACCCTTTTTATTGTTTCCAGATTGGGGCTATTACGAATAATACTGTTAGGAACATTCATGAAGTTTTTATGTAGATATATGCTTTTCTTTTTGTTGGATGTATATCTAGGGGTGAAATTATGAAGTCATAAACTACACATACCTCTCTGAGGAACTTCCAAACAATTTTTAAAGGTCAGAATCATTTTACATCTCCACCAGCAGTGTATGCGAGTTAATAGTTGTTCTGTATACATCCTTGTCAACATTTATCATCTGTCAATTTAAGGATCGTCACTCCATTGAGTGTTAAGTGGTTCCTCTTTGTGCTGTTAGTATGCATATCCTAATAATTAATAATTTCATATCCTTATTAGGTATTTGTATATCATCTGTGAGAAAAAGTCTATAAAAATACTATGTCATTTATTATTTGGGTTACTTGTTGATGTCAGTGTTCTTAAATATTTTAGATATCAGTTTGTCATCAGATATGGGTTGATCAGATTTGCAAAAGTACTGGAGAGTTGTCTTTTACTTCCTGAAAGGCATTATTTGCAGTACAGCATTTTAAATTTTGATGTAGTCTAATGACTTTTCTTTTTTCACATGTGTCTTTGGTGTCATATCTAAAAGACATCATCTAAACCAATATCAAAAAATTTATTTAACCTTTCAAGATTTTTATAGTGTTAAGTTTTACATTTACATCTATTGTCCAGAGTTAATTTCTGTGTATGGTGCAAACAACGGCCAGACTACTTCTTTTACATATTGTTATCCATTTGTCTGAGCATCATTTGATAATCATATGATTCTTGCAACATTAAGTTATTTTGACAACCTTATCAGAAAGCAACAATAATAAATATTAGTTGTTTAGACTCCTAGTATTTTTTTTTTGAGACAGAGTTTCACTGTCACCCTCGGTAGAGTGCTGTGACGTCACAACTCACAGCAACCTCAAACTCTTGGGCTTAAGCAATTCTCTTGCCTCACCCTCCCAAGTAGCTGAGATTACAGGCATCTGCCACAATGCCTGGCTATTTTTTCTTGTAGTTGTCATTGTTGTTTAGCTGCCCCAGGTGGGGTTCAAACTCACCAAATCATCAATTACACTCCCTCCACCCCCATGACTGTATTAATATACACAGCTATGGTTTAATTAAAAAGAAATGGAGAAAAAAAAACAAACAAAAAACCAAAAAAACCCCACCAGCCCTGGTGTATGTGGTCAGCGCCATAATCATTGAGCTATGGGTTCTGAGCCATGGACTTCTTTCCTGTACTCTCAATTCTATCCCAATTGTTATATGTCTATTCTTGCATCAGTACCATAGTGTATTTTTATGGTACATTTTGAAATGGGGAAGTTTGAATCCAATGTTGTTCTTTTCCAAGATTATTTTAGCTTATTCTGCTTCTCTTTCACTTTGATTTGAATCTTAGGATGAGTATGTAAATTTGGGCAAAATGGAAAAATGTGAAGCTGTCGGTGATTGCATTGAGTCTGTAGATCAATTTCAGGAAGGTACCTATCTTAACAACATTAAGTCTTCTGACCCATAAACATGGAATATATTTCCAATTATTTAGGGTTTGTTTAATTTCTTTCAGTGTTGGTTTATAGTTTTCAGTTAATGTCTTTGTTTCATTTTTAAAATTGTTTTATTATTTTGACAATTTTATGAAGAGATTATTCCTTTAATTTCACTTTTGTATTATTCATTCATAGTTAAGGGATATAAAAAAGATTATATATATATATTGATTTTATAATTCCACTACAATGTTTTGGAATTTTTTGAATGGGTAATTATTTCATTAAATTTAAAAGTTTTTAACCATTTTTAAAAATAATTGTATACACATTCCCCTCTCTCCTTTCTGATACTTTTATTGTTTGTATATTGATACAAATACAAATACTCAAATTAACCAAAATGGCTGTATGACATGATATCAAATAAATGTCAATTTAGGTAGCAATAAGGTAATATACAGTATTCAAAGACAAGCTCCAAAAATTAATTTATGTGGTATATAGTCATATTAAAAATTACCGATTACTATGCCACACATACCAAATACCAATTTTCATACTAAAATTCAGCCCCCCAAGTCCCTTGAACCACAATTAGATATTAAATCTATTTCCACAAAACAATGTAAACTATCGTTTCATTTTTACCAAAATGACATGCAATTCTACATCAAATATTGACATAAAATGTAAATAAAGAAAATTTAAACTATTACCACTTTTTAAAAGTATATGAAAAAGGCAGTATTAATACCCCGAACACATTATAGTAAGGTCTTCATGTTTGCAATCTCCTCATCTCCTATTTAATTGAAAACACTTCTTGGATAACAAATAAGTGTGTAGCTGCTAAAAGGTCAAATGAAAATATGGTTTGTGGACTCTAAGTACAACATGCATTTCTTATACTTTTGAAGGTCAGAGGCAATAGAAGCAATGACCTTTTATTCAGGAACCAATTTTTTTTAAGGGTGGATATTATGTGATTTAAGTAAGTAATGTTATGAAGATTAGCCCACTCCTAGCTGCAGACAATATCTTCAACTGACCTGATAATTAAAGGATAACCCAGAGAGGTGTTGAACAATTTGGAATCCTTTAGCTCCTTATTTGGAGACATGGAGACATGGAATGTATGTATCAGACATCTCAATCTTACATTCTATCAGTCAAGACAGTCTGTTAAAGAAAGCATCTCAAAAGTGAAATAAAGTCTTGCAAGTAAATTGACCCAATCCTCCAGAGTTGTTAAGGTCATAAGGTAATCATAGTCTTTTTTTTCCAGCTAATTAATGCATTCATAATATATTTTATATTAGAATGGTGCTATTTTATACATAAAGCCTATATTATGAATATCTAATGATCTTTCAACAGGGGTCTGATATAAGTGAGGGAACAATTATTATATCCATCAGATCCTTGTTTAACATGTGAGATGAGTGCTCCAGTAAGACAAAGGAAAAAATGTGAAGGGCATGAAGCCTGAGTATTCTGGTGTGGTCACGGGCAGTCAGGTGGCTGGTAAGGACGGAGCAGAGTGAATGGTAGGGAGACCAGTAGCAGATGAGGTGAGAGAGTGGCTAAAGGGATACCCCTAAACATCAGGTAGGGACTTGACTGAGGGCAGTAAGCAAAGAGATAATTCAAGAGCTCTTGAAGTAGCCTGGATGCAGAAGAAAGTATCTTAGTCTAAGGAGAATGTAGAGATAAAAGGAAGTTGTCAGATGCAGAATATACTGTGTGTGCATGTGTGTGTGTGTACATTGAGCAACTTTCAGAAGATTTATGATTCAATAATTAGCAAATAAAAATGGTATATATGATGTACAACGTGATATATTGATATTTGTGTACATTGTAAAAGAATTAAAAGGAGCTAATTAACACATCCAACACCTCACATGCTCATTTTTGTGAGGGATGAGAACATTCAAGATCTATGTCTTACCATTTTTAAGTACATGACATATGATTATTAACTATTAATAGCCAGTCACCACACTGCACAATAAATCTCTAGAATCTACTCCTGTTTAACAGAATCTTTATGCCCCCAAACAGTATTCCTTTACACTGATCCATATCCTTGAAATCATTATTCTACTCTCTGCTTCTATGGCTTAGACTTCCTTGATTCTACACTCAGGTAAGTTTATACCATATCAGACTTTCTATTTCTGGGTTATTTTACTTAACATGATTTCCTTTAGGTCACCAACAAGATTTCCTTCTTTTCTAAGACTGAGTAGTATCCCTTCGAATATTTATACTGCTTTTATTTCCTTTTTTTTTTTTTTTTTTGCAGTTTTTGGCCAGGGCTGGGTTTGAACCTGCCAACTCCGGTATATGGGGCCAGCGCCCTACTCCTTTGAGCCACAGGCACCGCCCTTGCTTTTATTTCTTTTTGATATGTGCTCTGAAGTGGGAGTGCTAGATCATGAGGTAGGGCAATTTATACTTTTTTAGTAGCCACCATACTGTTTTCCATAAATGGTCATACTAATTTACATTCACACCAGCAGTGTATGTTCCAATTTTTCCACATCCCCTCCAACACTTATTATCTCTTGTCTTTTCATCTTAGAATAGCCATTCTAGTGGGTATGAGATGGTATTTCATTGTTGTTTGAACTCGTATTTCCTTCAAATTCCATTCGGTCTAAAAGGGCTATGTTATCTTGGTCAGATTACTTAACCTTTCCAAATGCCAATATTTTTTTTCTACAGAGAAATAAAGCTAATAATGTCTAAATTTTATTACTGTTCTGGTAGTTATTTTCCCTTATATTTGGGTCTATGTGACTGCATACGTACGCATATACTATGGGATTAAATAAAATATATTAAACATCTCAGCAAGATGAGTGTCCTAAGTTGTCATTTTATTCATCTTCCATCTGGTTCATTTCTATAGCTGGAGAAAAAAATGGATTAAGCTAATAGCCTAACAAGACAATGACAAACTGATTGCCTATATTAAGCATGGAATTTTCTGACAATTTTTTTAAATTAAGGTGGGCATTGCAGGATGAAAAATCATCAGTACATTATCTCGAGAAATTAGATCTTAAAAGTTTTCAACATTGTCCTAATGACTAAATCTCTCCAAATAAGGAGCTTGAAGGAGCTAAGGTAACCCATAATCAAGAAGATTATGTGGTGAAAAATAGCTTGAACAATGTCTTTTTAAGTGCTCTTACGAGTCTGCACTTGAGGAAAATCATAAATTTTACCAGAGAGGAAAATCATACCAATTGTGAAAGAACGATGTTTGGCCTTTGAAAAGTGCAAGCAGTTCCTGATTATAAGGTTACTGATTTATTTAGGCAACATGCTGCGTGTAACTTGCACTTTCTACTGCCATTTAAATTGTATTCAGCTTTGGCTTCACTGCTATTCAGCTCATTGAAAACCTTAGGGAACCAAACAGAACGCTGTTTTGGGAGTAAGGGGACTGTGGAATCTCCCCGAGCTGGGGGACAGAAGAAACAATTGCCTGCTTTCTCGGCCATTCAAATTAATTATGACATCAAAAAAAAATGATGATTAAAACTGGCTGGAAATACTGTGTATCTACTATAAAGAAAGCACAATTTTTTTTTAATTCATGGAATATTATTGTTAGAAAGTAGGTGAGCACTAGCTAAAATCAAAGATAAATTCTATAGGATGGAAATTGGAAATACTCACTTCTGACCATTTTTTATAAGCTTTGTAAAAATGTCATTTAATATGGTTTAAAGATTCCTGCCACCTTTTTTTCTCTCCAAGATGCATAAAGAGAACATTGGCAAAAAGTTATTTGGACAATAGTTTCACTACTCGGCTTTGTTTGCTAGCATTATATTAATATAATCAATACAGTTTGTAGCAAAAGCCTCTAAACAATAATTGTTCTATATGACTGGCTAATGAAAAAGTAATAGTAAGGAAAATTGAAATAAAATAACATTAAAGAAAAATAAATGAACAGAAGTTATTGTAGCAACAGAAACACATTTATGTTAAGCAGATAATTCTAAAATTATCTGGCCATTACTAAAAAGTTTTTCATTACTGAAAAAGCATATATACATAAATTGTTGGTACAATTTAGAAGTTAGTACCCTTCCCCCTCTCTAATGTCATAATAAGCCAATAATAGAGAGTATGTGAATTAGGAAACAAAGATAAATTCTTTTTAAATATACATTCATTAAAAAATGTGTACAAGTACACGAATGCCAAGATTCATTCTCTGTAACTCCCTCCTCTCTCCTTTCTTTGTTTCTTTCAATTTCCCTTCCTTCCTTCTTTTTCTCACATTTTTTTCTACTTTATCTTTCATCTCTTCTCTTTAGGAAAAAGTTGATGTAATATATAGCTGATAAAATCAAGTATTTATGAAGACATCTTATAATATAATTATGAAGTTTTACCACACTGTACCTTAGAATTTTTGTTGCAAAAGTAAGTTTCCTCAAAGTGAATTTATAGATTAGCACCAACACTCAAATGAATTACAAACCTTTCTCCTATACAAAAAGTCCATTAAAACCTGAAAAATAGACTTACTAATTAGAAATAAGAAGTGTACAGCAAATAATTAACATCATTTAACAAGCTTTTGTAAAAACAGTGATTTGTATATTTGCATAATTTATGTGTGTGTAGCCTATAAGTGTATGTCATACCTTTTTTGTTATGTAATTCCAGATTTACCTATAGAAATATTGAATGACTTCATGGTTAAATTGCCTAGGACAATTTTTGGATAGTTGGAGAGCATGAGTCAAGTCACTAACAACAAATTAACTGTAACAATCTCAAATATACAATGAGGTATTTCACTTATGTCCCCACAAATTGAAGGTACTTTCAATTTTATTTTTGTAACTATTTATAATGGTATTTTAAATATTTCTCTTTATATCTCTTTACATAATTTCTGCTATTTATTCAGTTGTTAGTTGTTAATATTTTTCCATATGTGTATGTCTTAATTGTCCAGTGAGAGGCATGCATCTTCTGGAATTTATTTTTATGGCTTCAGAATATTTCAAAATCTGAATGTAGTTTAGTTTATGATTTACGGACTAACATGTAAAAATTGAACACTTGAAGATCTATATCAACTTCATAAAACTAATGACAAGCCCATTGATGAGGAACTCTACATGTATATATAAAGAACAGAAAATACATATGTCCATATAATAAATTGCTAAGACACTGACAATATATATTTGAAAATGTTGGACTTGTGTGATTCAGGTATACAATTCTCAGTCTCATTCATTATCTGTAGCTGAACATGTTTTCTTTTTAACACACCTTTTCTCAAGTCAGCTCATCAAATCTCAATCTACCCTTTGAATGCAGACTTCTGGGCTCAGCCAAAGAATTAGGCAGTTTATACATAGAATCTGGGCCTCCCACCCTTTCTAGGATTCCTTTTCACATTCCAGGGACTTGTTGTTTCCAAGTCGATCCCTCTGTTCGGCTAGTCAGATTTTGGGTTTTCTGTCAGTTTCTCTCTGTTGGTCCTACCAATGGGACTTCATCCTGTCCTCAGGCCAAATGAGTAACTTTCAAAGTCCTATTCCTTTCTCCCACGTTTCCGTTCTCTCTCCCGGAGTTTCTTCCTTGCCTTTTTGTATCTGCAGTGCACTCAGTTGAGTGATTTTCTGGTATTTGTTCAGATTTTTTAGCTATCATCTGCAAGGTAAGGATGGGCCAGTAGGAGCTTACTGGTCCACACCAGCTGCAGGATCCTGGGTTTGCGTTAGAGCAAGAAAGTCATTTTGCTAATGAGAAGACAAAGGATGATGTGGAGTTACGTTGATGAAGGATCCCAGTATCCTGGAGACACTTATCTGGGAGTGTAACAACAGGAGAAAGTGTGAGACATGTCATTTCAGGACATTTTTAGAGCATCATAGCAAAAATGGTGACGTTGAAAGTGTTTGCATTGGGGGAGGGATGTGAAAAGAGATGGAATTATCATTTGCAGGCTTTTTGTAGAAGAAAAGAGGATGATACCTAGATTATTTAGGTGGAGAGAAGCTCTTTCATCCTGTAAAAAGGAAATCTCAGCCCCTGGAGAGAGCCTGCCAAAAATTCATAGAGAGCTAGATGTTAATATCAAACATAGAGAGAATGAGTTACAGAGAGAACTACAGTTAGCTCTCATGAATTCTGCCAACCTGAAAAGAGGGTGCATTGCTGGAAGCTAGAAAATATATAGGAAAGAGGGAAGACTTTCCCTTTGCCATCTGAAGGCTCAATAATTGAGTCTAAAGAGATAAACTGATAGCAGGCAAGTTAAAAAGAGAAAACGCATACAGGTTTATTGTGTGCACAGGGGAGCACAGGAAAGAAAAATAAAGACCCCTCAAAACCCAGGGAGATTTGGAAGATTTCATATCATCCGGGGCCACAGAAAGGCACACTTGGAGCTTGCAGAAAGGGAAGGGCGGTGATAATAAGCCCTAGCGGAAGGGGAGCAAAGTTCTGGTGAACAGTCTGTCTCACTATGCAGCTAAATTCTACCAGGTGATAGAATTTATGTCAAAGCAACGCTTTCCTAGATACAGATACTTTATTATTGTAGATTTCCTTTACACATGTAAATTTCTTTTAGAATTGACAATGTTTTAGAGCTCCCCCTGAGTTTACAGTTTCTCTTACTAACTAACCAAATGATGCCAGTGAAGTATTTTTGGGTGGCACATTTTGTTTCCTACAGTCATATTTTGGGGTGATGCGTTCCACACCCAAACAACATAGAAATGATGTCAGAATATAGGACTATGTGTGCAGGAAACAAGAGGTGATATGGAAATCTGTGGTCAACAGCAATTGATTACATCATAAACTATATAGATGGAAATGTACTATTTTCTTCATTCAATACTAATTTATTCTTATTTTACTGTATGAAAATGCTAAAAACTAATAACACTATTTTTAGAATTCTATTCTGTTGGGCTTGTTTCTAAGAAAGAAGTACCTCCTTGCTGTTTGTGTATGTGTAATTTTCATACTGTTCAGATTTTCCAAAAATATATGATATTTCAAAGTTTTTTATTTAAAGCATAAGTTACCTTTGGGGCATTACATAGGTAGAAATAGGTATAGAATAGTTATGAGTTTTCAAAATGACAATTTGCTTCTTTTTTCATACTAGGATGATTGTTAACAAAATCTGTTTAATAATGAACAACAGATATTAATTTATTCAACATTTTGTAAATAATATAAATTTCATGTAATCTCTTTTGTAGGTCTTTATTATTTTATTATTGTAGATTTTGCAAAGTGCACTAGTTCTTTCTTTTTGACTATAGCTAAATAGCTTTGTCAGCCCTAATCTTCTAATATATATATATTTAAAATCATTTTTGTCCCACTCTAAAATGGTGTAGGTCAATGGGTTCTACTGTGCGAGATCACAGCCCAGGTGCGTTTTTGCTCCCACACAACACATCTACCCCATCTGTTCTTGGCTCCTTAGGCAACTTGGATAACATCTGTTTTACTTGCTTGTTGACACACATCAGCATTTGGGATATGGTTGCAAAAACAGAAACCTGCACATTCATCATTCAATAGGTCTTTAAGGAATAGCTAGTTTTCTTCCATAGCTAACTTTAAAGATTTAAGGCCTATCTTATATCTCCCTGTGTTTGTGACAACAATTAATGATTTATATTTCTAACATTGTTTGCTGTGCTGATTCTATTCAAATGAAATGAAATTCTTATACGTTTATTTCTTTACTTATCTAAGGCTGATGTCAGTTAAATCCTTTTGTTCTTAATTTTTTTAGTGTTCAGTAACTTTATATTTTTAAGTAGTACTGTTCATTTTAAATACTTTCGCTTTTTGCTGAAAGAATATGTATTATGTATGTACATATGCATGTATATACATTACATATGTTACATAATACATATGTAATGTATATCAAGTGCCAGAAATCTAATGATCTCCTTCTAGATTTCATCTAGACCCAGCTATCATCTGGCATAATGTTATTTAGTTTCCATGATTTTATTTGAATATGAAGATTTCTGTTGCTATTAAGTTCAATTTTTATTCCATGATGGTATGAGAAGGTACAGGGGATAATTTCTATTCTATTGAATATGTCGAGGTTAGCCTTGTGATCTAAGATATGATCAATTTGGTTTGGGGTTTTTTTTTTGAGACAGAGTCTCACTACATCACCCTCGGTAGAGTGCCATGGCATCCATCATATCTCACAGCAACCTTGAACTCTTGGGCTTTAGTGATTCTCTTGTCTCAGCCTCCAGAACAGCTGGGACTACAGGTGCCTGCCACAACTCCTGGCTATTTTTTGGTTGCAGTTGTCATTGTTGTTTATTAGGCCCAGGCTGGTTTCAAATCCACCAATTTCGGTGTATGGGGCCGGAGCCCTACTCACTGAGCCACAGGCACCAACCCATCAATTTTGGAAGATGATCTGTGGATTGATGAGAAGAATGTGCATTCAGTTTTGTTAGTATAAAGTATTTTATAAATGTCTCTTAAGTCAATTTGTTCTAGGGTCTTGTTTAAGTCCATTATTTCTTTGTTTAGTTTCTGCTTGGAGGATTTGTTCAGTACTGTCAGTGGGGATGATAAGATCTCCAATTATTATAGTGCAGGAAGATATCGTATCATTCAGATCAGTTAGGGTTTGTTTTATATATCGAGGAGCATTGAGATAGGACATGTAGATGTTAACTATTGAAATCTCTTCATATTGTGTGTTTCTCTTGACCAGTATGAAGTGTCCATCTTTGTCTTTCGTTATTTTTGTTGGTTTGAATCCCATTGTATCTTCATATAAGATTGCAACCTCATCTTTTTTCTGCTTTCCATTTGCCTGTAATAATGTTGCCCATCTCTTCACCCTGAGTTTTATTTTATCTTTTGAGGTTAGGTTAGTTTCTTGTAGGCAGCAGATATCTGGCCTTGGTTTTTACTTCCAGTTGGCCAGCCTATGCCTCTTTAAAGGAGAGGTCAAACCATTCACATTAATTGAGAGAACTGATAGATTTGGCAGAGTTTTGGTCATCTTGTTTTTCGGAATTCCAGAGCTTACTTTTATGCCACTCACCATTGCAGAAGGTAGGCTTTGTTCTTTAATTTCTGGGTAGGTTTACTTTAGTGACATATTCTCCTATTGCTTATTATGGAGAATGGGTCTGAGTATTTCCCAAAGAGCTGGTCGAGTCATGGCAAATTTCCTCAGCATGTGGATGTCAGTGAAGTGTTTTATTTCTCCATCACAAATGAAACTCAGTTTATCAGGGTATAGGATCCTGGGCTAGAAATGTTTAGTTTAAGAATGTTTAAGGTTGACAGAAAGTTTCTGCTCAAAGATCTGCAGTCATCCTTATATTTTTCTCTTTGTAAGTAATACTTTTCTTATGCCTGGCTGCTTGTCCTGTGGAAGTTTGTCCTTCATGTTAAAATTGGCAAAATTAATTATAATGAGTCTAGGAGATGCTTGCTTTGGATTGAATCACACTGGGATTCTGAAACTATCTACTATCTGAATTTCTGTGTCTCTTGCAATACTTGGGAAATTCTCCATGATAATATCTTGGAACAGAGAATTTGTGCCTTTGGGACCATCTTCTACTTCAAGTATCCCTATAATTCAGATGTTTGATTGCTTGGAATAATCCTCTAATGCTCTCAGGGAATATTCTGTTCTGTTTAATTCTTTAATAATCTGTGAATGTCATGAAGGCACAAAATATCATTTTGTGGGATACTGCAAAGGCAATCCTTAGAGGGAAATTTATAGCATTAGATATCTTCATTAAGAAAACAGAAAGAGAGCAAGTCAGCAACTTGACATGCCATATCAAGGAACTGGAAAAGGAATAACAATCTAATCCCAAACCCAGAAAAATAAAATAAATAACCAAAATTAGAGCAGAATTAAATGAAATTGAAAACAAAAGGATTATTCAGAAGATCAGTGAAACAAATGTTGGTTCTCTGAAAAGATTAATAAAATTGATAAACCCTTGGCTATACCAACCAGAAACAGAAAAACAATATCTTTAATAACAAAAATCAGAAGTGATAAAGGATAAATACCAACAGGTAACTACAGAAATACAAAAGATTCTCAACACTAACTAAAAAAACTTTATTCCCAGAAATGAAAATGTAGAGGAGATGGACTGATATTAGGAAGCACAATACCATCCAAAACTGAGCCAGAAATATTTAGAAATCTTGAATAGACCAATATCAAGAACTGAAATAGCATCAATTATACAAAATCTCCCCAAAAAGAAAAGCCCTAGACAAGATGGTTTCACACCAGAATTCTTTCAAACTTTCAAAGAGGAACTACTTCCTATAAGGTATAAACTTTTCCAAAGTATGGAGAAAGAAGGAATCCTTCCCAACACATTCTGTGAAGAAGTATCATCCTATCCCCAAACCAGGAAAGGACCCACCAAAAAAAAAGAAGACTATAGACCGATATCATTAATGAATCCCACTGCAAAAATATTCAACAAGATATTAGCAAACAGAATATAACAACATATTAAAAAGGTCATACACCATGACCAAGTGGTTTGTATACCAGAGACACAGGGTTGGTTCAATATATGCAAATCTATTAATATAATGCACCACATAAACAGAATCAAAAACAAAGACCATATGATTCTTTCAATTTATGCAGAAAAGGCTTTTGACAATATCCACCATCCTTTCATGATAAAAACACTCAAGAAAATTGGCTTAGAAGAAACATTCTTTAAGCTAATAGTGGCTATCTATTGCAAATTCACAGCCAATATCATATTGAATGGAGTAAAACTAAAATCATTCTCACTCTAATCTGGAACCAGACAAGATTTGACAAGGATGCTCACTGTCTCCACTGCTATTTAACATAGTATTGGAAAGCCTAGCCATTGCAATCAGGCAAGAGAAGGAGATCAAATGAATCTTATACCTGGAAAACCCCAGGGACTCAACTACAGAGCTCTTAGAAGAGATCAAAGAACATAGTAGTGTCTCAGATTACAAAATCAATACCTACAAATCAGTAGCCTTCATACACACCAACAATTGTCAATCTGAGAACAAAATCAAAAACTTTATTTTTTTTTTTTAACACCAGCACCAAAGAAAAAAATGCCTGGGACTATATCTAACAATAGAAGTGCAAGATCTCTATAATGAGAATCATGAAACTTTGAGAAAGGAAATAGCAGAAAATGTCAAGAGATGGAAGAACATATCATGCTCGTGGTTGGGAAGAATTAACATCATTAAAATGTTGTTACCCAGAGCAATCTGTAGATTTAATGCAATCTCCATCAAAGCACCAATGTCATACTTTAAAGTTCTTGAAAAAAACAGTACTTGATTCATATGGAACCAGAAAAAACATCGAATAGCAAATATAGTTCTTGGAAATAAAAACAATTCTGAAGGCATCCTGTTGCCAGACTTCAGATTATATTACAAGGCTATAGTGATCAAAATAGCATGGTACTGGCACAAAAATAGAAACACAGAACTCTGGAATAGGATAGAGAAGCTAGAGACGAACCCAGCCACATATCATCATTTAATCTTTGATAAGCCTAACAAAAACATGCAATGGGAAAATGAATCCTTATTTAACAAAAAGTGCTGAAAGAACTGGTTATCCACATGCAGAAGACTGAAACTGGACCTTCCCCTCTTGCCATTGACAAAAATTGATTCTCATTGCATAAAGTATTTAAGTTTAAGAGATGAAACAATAAAATTCTAGAAGGCAATGTGGGGAAAACACTTGAAGTTATTGGCCTGGGAAAAAAATTTGTGAGGAAGACCCCTAGCAATCTCAGCAACACCAAAAATAAATAACTGGGACTTCATCAAGCTAAAAAGCTTTTGCACCACGAAAAGTAACACAAACAAAGCAAACAGCCTTCAGAATGGGAGAAGATTTTTGCTTTATGAATCTGACAAAGGCCTCATAACTAGAATCTACAGAGAACTCAAATTAAACAATAAGAAAAATGCAAACAACACTCTTAGTAAGTAGGCAAGTGATTTGAACAGAAACTTCTCTGAGGATGACAAAAAAATGGCCAACAAACACATGAAAAAAATGCTCATCATCTTTAATCATCAGAGAAATGCAAATCAATTAGCCCACATCACAAATTCCCAAATCACCAGATGCTGGTGTGGTTGTGGATAGATGGGAACACTTCTACACTGCTGGTGGGATTGAAAACTCATACAGTCCTTTTGATGAGAAGAATGGAGAACCCTCAAAGATCTAAATGTAGACCTTCCATTTGACCCTCCATTCCCATTAGTAGGTATCTACCCAGAAGAACATAAATCATTCTACTACAAAGACATTTGCACTAGAATGTTCATTGTGGCTACACTCATAATTGCTAACTTGCGGAAGCAACCTAAATGCCCATCAACCCATGAATGGATCAACAAACTGTGGTATATGTATACTATGGAATATTATTCAACCAGTAAAAAAGAGACTTTACATATTTTACATTTACCTGGATAGAGCTGAAATACATTCTTCTTAGTAAAGTATCACAAGAATGGGAAGATGAATATCCGGTGTACTCCAAACTAATATGAAATCAATATGTAAACTATTACATGTTCCTAAGAACAATAAAACACTAATATAGTCCAGTTTGGGGGTACAGGGAAGTGGGAGGGGGAGAGAGGAGAATGTATGGCAGAGGGAGGGAGGGTACGAGATGGGATCTCACATTGTGAGGGTATATAACACACCTCCAAGATAAGGAGCTCTTCTACAAATGGACCTTTTCCCTGGAAGTGAGAACAATGTAACCTAAATATTGCACCTTCATATTAATTTGAATAAAGTTTCAAAAAGAAATGTATATTTGTGAATTCAAGTTTCACATGAAAGAAGAACATGAAATTAATGAATAAAGGGTTTTTAATATTAATTTACCTTACTAATTTTAAGAACATCAGACAATAATATCATGCTCATATCTTATTAATTTAAATGGATGGCAATACTCTCAGTTGAAAAAAATGTGCTTCTATATTTAAAGAACTAAGTTTGGAAGAGCACAGTGATAATACTATTGAGTAATAACATTCTGTTGATTCTTAGAAAATGTGTACTTAAAAAAATTTTTCCTTAGTGCTTTAAAATAAAAAATATTAGCAGTGATTACTTGAAACTTATTTTAATGACTATTACATATTTTTATAATTTAACTATAACTTGTGCTACTTGTATCTTTGGAAATAATATCTAGATAGTCTAGAGAAAAAGACATATAGAAATCAGCATGATATTTATCAGTGAGCAAATTCAGATGGAGAGTATGAGTTATGTAGAGTGAACATTCTGTGCCTTTTCTTATCTCCAATTCCTTGACCCACATCCCCCAAACGTTGACAGGTATCAGCAGACAGTGGTGACCATGAATGACTTACAGAGGGATGTATTGACCCTTTTAACATCTCTGAGTTAATGTTTATACTAAAAAAAAAACCCTGTTAACTCTTTCCCTTTTTCATTGTGGGATTCATTGCCCTTCAAAATAAAGCATATAATAATGTTAAAATATGTAATATCTATTACTCTATGTTTATCCTCAAAAATGTGCTATGCAACATTTCCACTCGTGCACATCATGAATTACAAGTCCATGTTAATTTCTTCATCCTCACAGTTTAAATTGCTAGTCTTACTGTCTTTGAATATAATAGCCCATTGCACAAATATTGATATTTTGATATGGATGCATAATATATCACACACCTAACAAATTAATGAAGGAATCCAGAGACTATAATTACTAAGGGAATACATCCAAAGACACAGAGAAAAATACAGAGATAAAAAACAACCCACAGACACCCAAGAATTAATTTTGGTTTTTGTTTAGCACCAAAATTTCACCCTCAGCATTTTCATCCAAATAATGATTTAAAATTTTGAATGTGATAAATATTTCTCTTTTAAAGAATGAAAAATAGTAGAATGAAAAGTAGTAAACAAAAACAGGCTAAATAATACTCTAGAGACTAACAATTTATACACACACACACACATATATATTTGTAAATATATATGACATTTTTTAGAATTTTTTCTTATGGGGAAATTTCACAAAAATTATGTCAAAGCAACTGTTGGAATATATATCCCCAATTAAAGCCTTTACTAATTGCTCTCAATGGCATAGATTTCTATTCTATCTAAATCAATAGCTATTTATATACAAGATTGCAAATAATATTTGGATTTATTCTTAAAATTCACTTCACTAGTTTCATGCCTCACAGCTCTGCTCACGTCAACACGTGCTGGTGTCTTACTGAGTGATGTTCATTATTGTGGTTGCACGTTTTTGTATGTGCCTTGGCGAGAATTCCAGAGTTTGGATTAGTGCAATGTACAAACACTCATAAATTTCTTGTTAAACTTTGCAAGAGTGCCAGTGAAATCAGGGACTTGTTAGTCCAAGTTTATGGGGTGAATGCCATGAAGAAAGTGGCACTGTACAAATGGATAAAATGTTTTTCTGAGGGTAGAGAAAGCATCGCTGATGAGAAGTCACAGTGGCCAGTGATAAGCAGAAGTGGTGAAAACAAAGCAAAAATTTGTTGAATTGTGTGTCAAAATTGTCAGCAGACTATGAGAAACACAGCGGACCACATAAGCATTGACAGAGAAAGAGAAAAATCTTAACTGAAAATCTTGGCCCCAAACTCTTGGCTCTTGCATCTCAACAATGGACCAGCTCACACGGCCCTATGAGGGAGTTTTAGCTAGTAAACAAATAGCTGTACCAGAATACCCTTTCGACACATGTGATTTGGCCCCCAATGACTTTTTCCTTTACACAAAGATAAAGAAAAATTGACAGGAAGACATGTTGATGCCATTCAGGACATTAACTTTACTTTTTGGCCAGCTTTGATGACTATTGCAAAAGAAGAGTTCCAAAATTGCTTTGAAGAGGGTCTAGGTGCTGGCATCAGTGCACGGCTTTCCAAGGAGAGATTTTTGAAGGTGACCATACTCATTCAGCTGGGTGGTATGTAGACTTTTTCTAGGATGAGTTCACAGACTTACTTGTCAGAACTCATAATATGAGTATGAATAGTAATATGAGTTTATGATTGTTAAGCAGCAGTAAGAGTTTTCTAGTTATGAAGATTGAAGGGAAAGAAGACATTGTAATGAAAATTAGGGTAAGACTAGATTCCTTGAGCTGGTCTAACATATTCACTTCTATTAGGTTGTTCATAATGTTTCTTTGCCCTCCATAGACAAGGGGAAAATGATGGATAGGTGATATGTTACAATATTGACATCACATGTTTGACACATATTTGATTTAAAATATGTCTCCCACACTGAAAACAGTTTCAGTATTTTAATGTATGCCATGCACAGATACTGTTAGGCTATCTTATTGTTACTATTTCACATTGTAATAGAAAAAAGATATGCTTAGTTGTGCTTGGAACAGTTATGCAACTGTGTTCCAGGGAGGAACATCTATAGAGAAAGAAAAAGTAGAAATAGGAAGACATTAAGGAGCAGGTAAGCAGTGGAGGGCCAGCTTCTCATAGTATCCTGCCTGAGGTTGCCGGACACAGCCAAAAAAATTTGTTTTTCTAATTGTTGTACCAGTGGATGCATGCTAATTCTTTCCTACTTGTTTGGTGGGGACTTGTCCTCCTTTGAGACCATATGGTATACATGTATGGTTATCACCCCATTAGATTACTTCAAATTCATGTCATTTTATAATGGATATGTCTCTCAATTCTTTCTTTTTCTCTGTATTCATTTCTTGTTTTATATCTCTAACCATTTTTTATTTTAGCTCTTTACTATTGGTAACATATGATTATTAACATTTGGTTGAAATGTAGACAGCTTGCTTTAAGTGGACATTTGCTGTGTTTTGGCCTTAGTTGAGATCTGAGTCACTTTGTTGAAAGGTGACTCTTTTTATTTATTATTATTTTTTTAACTGATTCAAACCTGTTTCTATCAGATTTATTTGACACCCAACATTTTTTGATCACATTAGTATTAGTTACATATCAGAAGCCATACAAAAACTGTAGGAATGAAAGTCCTTTACCTGACTTCAAGAGATACTAATTAACTGATTTGACTGGAAATGTTCCTATTATGTGACAAGATCCATAGTTTTAAATAAAACTTTTTTTTTTTTTTTGAGACAGAGTTTCACTCTGTCACCCTTGGTAGAATGCAGTGGCGTCACAGCTCACAGCAACCTCCAACTCTCTGGCCTACGTGATTGTCTTGCCTCAGCCTCCCAAGTAGTTGGGACTATAGGTGCCCGCCACAACACCTGGGCTGTTTTTTTGTTGCATTTTCGTGGGGAGGGGATCAAACCCACCTCCCTTGATATATTGGGCCAGTGCTCCACCCACTGAGCCACAGTTGCCGCCCTTAAACAAAACATTTTAAAAAATATTCATGGAAAATCAATTTTTGAAGTTATGACACTGACATATAAATATATACAAGTGATTCCATACCAAAAATGCCTTCCTTCCTCATTTCAACACATTTTGAGTTTGTATAATTATTATAATTTTTATGCAGTAAAAAGAACTATGAGAATGTGTGGAATAAAAAAAGGGCTGTGAAGATAGTTAAAAATTAACAATTAGATATTTTTTGCTAGACACACTAAAAACTTTACCAGTTTAAGTTGTTTAATGGTTTCATCAAAGCCTAAAAAATCCACAAATAATATTTAAGAAGCTTTAAATTACCAAAAAGAGTTAGGAGAACCTGGAGTTTGCATACCTCAAATTTTAGTATGCCATTTTTTAAATGTAGAATTTTAAACTGTGCTTTGTCAATTTATTTTTTACTACTATATAAAGGCAAGCTCTAAATAGCATCACATAATTCTTCCTACCGATGTGTCAGTAATTTTGACTTTAATTAATGGTAATTTCTTCACTATGTCTGTAAGTTTCTGTTTAGAAATTGTTAAGGAAAAGTGTATCCCACTATATGGGCAACATACCATCATCCAGATGGTTAAAACATATGGTGTTGCTGGCGTTGTCACTCCTAGGCCACCACGTGCTGCAGCCACATGACAGAATGAGCATACTACACGTTTTCTTGACCTTGGCAGAGTGAACAGAATTTACCACTGTGGTTATATATTAATTTCAGCTAACTAGATTCTATAAAACATTTAAAATATTTACAGAGTCACTTCGTTAAGGAGATGTGTGCTTCAAATATATCAGACTAAAAAGATTTGAAGGGGGTTGTCTAGTGTCATGTGGAAATTTGAGTTTAATCATGTTTTTTTGAGTTATTGCTTATTAAATGGTATTAAGCAAATCAATAGACTGTTTCATTGTTTCATTTAAAAAGTATATTTTGCTGTCACATAGTTATTTGCCTCTTTTTTGTTGTTGCTAAAAGCATGGAAGGGAGAATTAGGATTAAAGTGTGTTCAAGCCTACAAAAATGAGAGTTTTCCTTGCTTCTTCAAAAACTTTTGTGATATAAAAGGAGTTTTCTTATTCTTTTCCTGTGCATTTGTTTTGACTGTTTGTGAGCTAAAACTTTAGCCTACATAGGTGCTTTAAAATACTTTAGGAGATAAGAGAATAGAGGAAACTTCTACATGTTTGAGAAAAAATTTGAAAGTGATTAAGAATTTTTAAAGAACCAAAGTGCTAGTGCCCTCCCTCACTGAACAGGAAAACAAACTCTGGCTTTGTAAAACTGATTCCACCTACAATTTGAAACAACAAAGTTTGACTCTTATAAAAACACAAACATTTCCAGTAGAGTGTATATTAATAATTTGAACATATTAAATTCATATTTGTTGTACCTTTTCCCTACATTCTTGTTTGTTGGAGATGAAATTTCTGTTATCATTTAGTAAAAATGTTTCTAGGTTAACAAAATGTGATCTGGAAACTGTGTCAGGAAAGTGCCTGCTGTCAGAGATTCCAAGACTATTACTAAACAATTAGACAATTGGAACTGAAAAATCTTCTTTTCTGAATTCAAAATTTTACTTTTAGAAGTATACTTCGGAAGACTATACTCGGCTAAATTTTGGCTACATTGTGTAAAAGTGGAAATCTTTAATGGTGATACCGGAAAAGTGGCACCCCAGCCAGCTCAGCCGAGCAGGGTCTATGGGACCTGCCACCTCTGTGTTGGTGGCAACAGCCGGCAAAGGAACCAGCAGGCTGGAGCAAGCGGGGGAGCTTCCCTCCCCCACCAGAGGCTCCAATAGAGAGGTGCTAGAGGACCTGCCAATCAGGGGAAAACACTGGTGATTCCTCCAGTGCATCCCTGATTGGTCCATTTTCAATCCTGCTCCTGATTGGTCTATTTTGTAGACCAATCACAGCTAAGCTCTCAGCTCATTGGATGACTACTCCATAAAAAGCCCTGAGCAGAGAGCCTAGGGCATCGCAGATCATCGGTGATCGTTCAGGAAGATAGAGCAGAAGAACAAGACTTCAGCAGACTGCTGCAGACCTCTGAGGGAGGGAGGAAGGAAGAGAGAGCTGTAGCACTTCTACTGCTGATCCTGCTCTACAAAGAGGCTTGGCTCTTTGTAAGAGATATTTTCATAAGAACTCTAACACTTGCATTCTGTCCTGCAAAGAGGTTTGGCTCTTTGTAAGAGCTGTAAATAAAACCTCAATTACTGTTCGTCCTATGGTCCATTGACTCATTCTTCTAATTGTGGAGACCAAGAGCCTGGAAATCCAAGTGTTAAAAATCTGGTATCAATGGGAAGTTAGATATGGCTTTTCAAATACAGAAAAAAGTCTTTGTTGAAAATACCAGTTTTCTCTTAGGAACTGCATTTTGTTAAAAAAAAAATGGTTTATGGACTGAGTACTTTTTTTGATGCTATTATAATGAGAATAACTTAAAAGGGAAAGACATAATCTTCATAGTGTGATATAACAGAACATACAAGATAGCAATATTCAGTGCTAATTTTATTCTTTCTTTTACACCAAATGGGGAAAAAGTTGAATAAAATCATCTCAAAAAAGAAACATATATGAAAACTCTTTCTTGGAAGTTTAGTTTCCACATAACACTAGTAATTTTCTGTAGAAGACAGGTTAACTATTTTATATTTGATATTAGGTCATGTTAACCATTCAAATAATTTAGCTTACCATGGAAAGAATGAGCATATAATTGTGAATTATAATTTACCATTTGTACAGCTGGCATTTAAGCATAAAATCACTTACAAAATTAGTGGCTCGGGATAATTCCATATAAAAGTATTTTAATAAACAATTGTCATAGTTTAAGAGAGTATCTACAACTCATTGAATTTGTCATTATCGAAAAATTAGAGTTAGTTTATGTTGATTGAGGGATTGAATTAACTCTGTGTGTATTCTCTATTGAGATCTTTCATTATGGTCTTTAAATAGCATTTGAAGTGTTAGGAAAACACTTTTTTTAATGTGCACAATTAAATCTGAAAAGTGAGAAAAAATGACAAGTATTCTTCCATAGAAGATTAAATTATACAACTTGAAATTGAGCAACAAGAAATTCAAAGTAAGTATAAAAATAATTCACAATATCTCAGGCCTTATTTTTAACAGCAGATAAGGAGAAGGGAAAAAACAAGAACAACAAAAATCATTGAAAGTTTTGCTGAGGATAACTTCCTCAAATACAGCTAATAAAATAGCTAAGATATGTAACAGTATCAACTCATTATGGCATTTAAACAAAGAGTGTTACTGTAGTCAAACCAACATCAAAGGATATCTGGCACTTAGTATCTGGAGTTAAAGATGACACTTTAAATGAGCCTATGTAAGTTGGTTAAGTTTATGTAAAAGGAGCACAGTGAGGAAGGGGAAAAGCAGCATACAGTAGTTGAATAATTGGGAAGAGAGATTTTACATGGAAAATTTGATGTGTGTGGAGGAAATTACAAAACCCCACGTGCAAGATGCGAACCACCTGGGCGGCATGACAGACGTCGCTGGTGTCCTGCTATTTCCTGCCTTTGTACTTTTGTCAGTGCTTCAAACTACAATGCTGTATCTTTTTTTCATTTTTGTCTCCATCGATTAATTGAAGTCCCAATGATGCTTTAAGTTCAGCCTTAAAACTATCTCATTTATTTGTCTCCTTGCAGGAAAATCTTCCTCTACCCTAAACTCTAAAGAACTTGGCACATTGGGGATCACACTCATCCTTGTATGATAATGTCTTGAAAGTTTATTTCATTGCAATAGAAGGGATAAAAATGTGTCTTTTTCGAACTTGTAACTCTACCAGTTTTTGGTACAATCTAATATACATTTTACAAAAGCTTTCTATTAATTAAATATTTGTTAATATCTAAAATGAGATTATACTCCTTTATATAGGGAGTGATATGCACAGTACAGGGAGGAGAGGGTGCATACACGTCCTGATGAAAAAATGGTGGAAGTGATTAAGTTGAACATTTTAGCAATTTAGTTATGACTATTTAAAAAGAGTAAACTCCTATCCATATATACCTAAGAAGAGGAAATTAAAGTTAAAACTTACATGTATTTAAAGATAAAGAAAAAAAAGCTTTCAGAAAGATGGAGTTCAAATAACTTTACAAACCAGAGAGTAAATCTACTTTTTCAATAATAAAGAATAAATATTCTGTGAATACATGATTTTCATACTTTTAATGAATTTGTACTTATATCAGGAATTAAAAACAACAGCATTAATATGTATTTTTAATAGTATAACTAATGGGGGCAGGGTTTTAAAGTATTATATAATTTTTAGGTTTTTTTTAATCTGTTAAATATATATGTGAAAATCTAATTTTTTATTATATATTAAATACCAAGGAGATGATTATTTACAGATATGTTAATTATACATTTTTGTTCTGCTTTACTACTAGTTTACCACATTAAATTTGGAATTTAAAATAACTTTGGTTGAAATCAAAATATATTACATAAATAATTGAATATGATTTCCTTACAAAGATTAGTAGTCAATGACTTGAAACATGTTTTTCCTATTAAATATTTAACTAATTCACCTTTTGAAAAATTATGAAGGAATTATTAGAAGTTAGTGAAAATATGGAAAAATATACAGTATTTTTGAGAAATAAAGAAGAGAAAAAAATCTTTCTCCAAAGTTGGTAGAATTATGATATGAAATACCTTAAGGCTGGAATTATATAAAGACTCAGTTATTTTTCTGTCATTGTAATTTTGTTTGATTCTGAAAAATTATTAAAGTGGATGAGTGATATAAAATATACGTTAATCAATATAAAAATTATTGCTTAGATTTTATCCTATAAAATGGTTACTCTATGTATTTAGATTCATACTATAAATATTATTTTAAGTATTAAAAATTTGTTTTTAATTTTATTTTCACCATAGTGGCAAATTTTAATTCTTTTTTTCTCACTTTGTTGCCCTTGGTAGAATGCAGTGGCATTGTTGCTCATAGCTCGATGAGACCTCAAACTCTTGGGGTCAAGCGATCCTCTTGCGTCAGTCTCCCAAGTTGCTGGGACTACAGGCGCCCGTCACAATGCCCCACATCTTTAGAGACTAGGTCTTGCTCTTGCTCAGGCTGGTCTTGAACTTGTCAGCTCACACAATCCACCTGCTTGGCCTCCACACTGTGCCCGCCCCATTTTAATCCCTTGAAAAATTGGTTTATTTTTTAAAAAATAGCTAAAAATCTTTTAGTGTCAAGTATTAATGCAGTATGTGATTACTGGAAAATACTATTTGATGCCCACAGTATAAGTGAAAAATTAAACTTTTTATATAATTTCTTTAAAATGAAAGAGTATAAGTAAAAAGAATTCAAAAAGTGTTTATAATAATAACATCTACATTTATTCTGAAATTTAATTCTTTCAGCTTCAAAAGCAAACTTGCATTTAATATTACAGCAGTGAACTACTGTAAAGCAGTTCTAAGGAATGTAAAGGAGAACCAAGGACAAACAGCTTTGATTTGAGTTTTATCTCTCTGAATACTTTGTGGTACATTTTTGCTCTTCTATGACATCACTAAGAAATATTCCAGTTGAAAGAGACAGTCGTGGCTTATTAATACTTAGTCATGGAAATCAAATGAAAGTTAAAAATATTTTGGACATTAGCAAAAAAAGGTACAATTACTATTCAATGTTTAGGCTATGGGGACATTTGGCATATTAGAATCATTTGTTCCTAATGCAACTTTTCCTTCAATCATCACCTTCAGCGTTGTTTTACTAAGGGAAAAATATGCTTGGCCCAGGCGGCAAATAAAGTCTTCCAAAAAAGAGATTCTTGCATGACACTATTCCTCAGAGATTTGCCTCAGTTAAAAGCATTCTTCTGTCCTGTGGATATTTGTGTACATGTCTGATTGAGTGGAAAAGACGGCTGGAGAAAAATGAGATCACAGATGTATGTTTTGGCTACCATCAAGTCAATACAGCCAAAGCCTGGTGAAAACATCACAACACAATCAGAAACTGCCCCCTCAGTGTCTGAAAGCAGAATTCACTTGGCTTTCAGCCAGAAAGATCCCCCAGTTCCCGCAATCTCATCAGTAATCATGAAGGCAATAAATTCGGGGATCATGTTTTTTGTAAGAAAGCTTATATGGTTACCCTACAGAAGACAGAATCTTTGAATCTTATTAAATACATATATTTATTGGACAAGTTTGATAAGTTTGAATGTAAAAGGAGGCATCCACAACTAAGTGAATATATGCTTAGAAATGATTAATAGAGAAAAAGGACTATAATTCAAAAGATACTTATGGAAATTGACAGGTATTTGAAATAATCCTGCTTAAACAATCCTTTGATACATTTTTGAAACACTGAGGGAAATGCAAATAAATCTGACTCCAAAGAAAGCTTGTATTCAATAATTTCATGTTAATTATAATAACTTGAATCTGAAGAAATCTATGTGGCCAAGTCAATATTACCTTGCAAAATCAAAGTACTGGTGCTTTAACAATAGTATGATATGTAAATCCCAATTAAACAAAACCAATCTGTGGAACATAAAGATCTGAAGTTCTCAACATCTCTGTGTTGAAAGTGTGCTAATTTAGTGAACATTTTAGTTATACACTTTAGAAGAGAAAAGGAAATTACAATATATAAAGAAATGGCAAAAATTTTAATCCATACCTATATGTTATGCACTGTGCTGATTGGCTAATCATTAAAACTAGAAAAAAATTTGTGTTCAGCACTATAAAACCAGAAAACTCTGTTTCAATACCTGACCCTGCTTACTTCAAATATGTAGTTTATCCTAGGCATTGTGAATGGCTTATATTTTAGAATCATTTATTTTTTTGGTTTGAGTGAGAATGATAAAAACATACAAATTATAATGCAATGTTGATACAGGACAGGTGACTCCCCAGCCAGCTCAGAGGAGCTGAGGGGCAAACATGGTACCTCCAGGTAGTGTTGGTGCCATGGCAGTCTCCAGAGGAACCAACAGGCAGAGGGTAGGCAGGGGGGGTCCCATAGGAGGCTCCAGTAGCCAGAGGGGCCAGACAACTCCTGAGGAGACACCAGCACCTTAGGTCTCCTTACCCTTACACTTGACTGAACAGGGAAACCTCCCCCCATTACCTAGGCTGGTCAATTTTATGTAAGTTTCCTAGGCCTAGTCAATTTCATGCAAGTTTCCTAGGGCTTAGGAATGAAAGGGATTGTAACCATTCATTTGCTACTGAGTTCTGGCTAAATGTAACTACAAACAACCCCATTAAACTATATTTACCCCTGGACAAAGAGCTGGGAGAGAGACAGAGCGAAGGAGAGAACTTTTTGCCCCCACCTGGGTTCTCTCTGCCAGGAGCTTTGGTGTTTTTGTATTCTTTTCTGGAAATAAATCCTGTCTTACCACTGATATGTGGTCTATGGATTCATTCTTCAAAACATTCATTCCTCAGAAGATCAAGAACCTTCTGAAGATGAAATTCCAGTATCAATGTGATAACTATTATAAGTAAATTTCAAAGAGCTGTGGGAAAAACAAACTGTGAACAATCAACTCTATGCTATACTAGAATGATACATTTATAATATCTAATATAGTATAAATTGTTAGTTATTAAATATTTTTACTAATTTTTTGATTGGTTTCATCAAGGTATGTCATACCATATTAATTGCTCGTGGAGTAATATTGATACCAGACAGGTGGCGCCCCAGCCAGCTCAGGCTAGCGGGGCTGGAGGACCTGCCGCCTCATCTTGGCAGTGTTGGTGGCAGCAGCAGGCAGAGGAACCAGCAGGCTGGAGCATAAGCAAGCAGGGGGAGCTTCCCTCACCCAATGGAGGCTCCAGTAGCAAAGGAACTGGACACAAGCAAGTGAAGACACTGGAGATCTCTCCAGTACATCTGTGATTGGTCCATTTTCAAAACCTGCTCCTGATTGGTCTGTTTTCAGGACCCAAAAGCTCATTGGACAATTGCCCCTATATGACCCCCTGAGCAGAAAGCCCAAGGGCAGATGACCCCAGACCTCCCAGGGAGAGAGAGTGGAAGAGCAAGAGCTGTAACACTTGTATCTGGCTCTGTAAGGAGGTTTGGTTCTTTGTAAGAGCTGTGACACTTGCATAAAACCTATTTTACTACTGATCCTGCTCTGCAAGGTTTGGCTCTTTGTGAGAGTTGTAACACTTATTGAATAAAATCTAACCTACTGTTGATCCTGTGGTCTGTTGATTCATCAAATCATTGAGACCAAGAGCCTGGAAATCCAGTATCAAAAATCTGGTATCAATTTCAGACTACTTTATTTAAACACACTAGAGATGAATATGTATAATATAAAATCAGAATAAATTACATATAGCAAAAGAAGTATTATTGTGCAATACTTTATTGCATTTTATACCTATTGAGCTACCTATCTAAACATATATTTAGATTCTGGGCAAATATTTTTTTTTTTAAACTAGGGATTGTCATAATAAAAATTTGAAAAGCATAGTGTTGGCATATGTAACATTGATACCGGACTTTCGGGTTCTTGGTCTCAGTGATTTGAAGAGTAAATCCGCAGACCACACATCAGTGGAAAGACAGAATTTATTTACAGTAAAAGAATACAAAAACACTAAAGTTTCTAGGAGAGAGAGAAAACCCAAGTATTGAGAGAAAAGCTCTCTCGGTTTTTCTCTCTGCATCTCTCTCTGTTTAGTGGTATTTATAGGTGCATGGGTTCCTTCTATATGAGGCCAGGAAATGACTGGACATAGCTCCTTCTGCTGGGGCAAGGTGAATGAATGTACAAATTAATGGACATAGTTCCTTCTGCTGGGGCAAGGTGAATGAATGCACTAATGAATGGACACAGTCCATTCACAGAACTGAAGCCTAGGAAACTTACATGAAATTGACCTAGGCATAGGAAATTGGGGTCTTGTATTTAGTCATAAGTATAAAGGGGAAGGAGACCCCTTCCCCGAGGTATCGGTTTCTCCCCAGTAGTTTTCTGGTCCCTTTGGCTGCTGGAGCCTCCAGTGGGGGAGGGAGGCTCCCCCCCTTGCCTACGCTCCAGCCCGCTGGTTCCTCTGTGGGCTGCCACTGCACTAACACTGCTAAAGTGGAGGTGGCAGGTCCTCTAGCCCAGCTCCTCTGAGCTGGCTGGGTGCCACCTGTCCTGTATCAACATCTTATAAATGAGAAAATAAAGTATTGTAAATTACATGTCAACATTTATCCTCAACACAAAGAGAAATGCAATAGTGAATATTTTATAATTCAGACTCCCTAATGCCAACTGACTGTCAAACCCAATGTAGTGTCAATAATAATTGTGAAATAATTTCTTACATTAACATTATAACTATATTTACTTAGATAAGCACCATCAATAACTATCATTTATTTATTTCCTGTCTGTAGGGTATTCTGCTAAAAGCTGAAAGAGAGTACCTCTTCAATCTTTATGACAAATTCATGGGATAGATATTAGTATCCCCATTTTATAGATTGAGAAAATGCAGCAAGGGATATTAAACCATGGGAAGAAATGTAAATAGCTAGAACATGCCTGATCAGGTCCAAGATTTTTCTTCTAATTACTGTACCATCTGGCTATGAATAGCTAGTGTGCCTTACATGACGGATCATGTTCCTGAAAGTTTCAGCCTGGAACAAAGTGCGATCAACCACAATTAGAACTATCTAGTTCAGTGATTCTCATTCTTCAGAATGCACCAGGATCACCTAGAGAGAGTTATGTTTTGTTTAAACACATGTTGCTGGTCCCTACCTTCAACTCTGAGGATTATAGTAAGTATGTAAATTTTAAATGAAGTCTCAGTTCATCCTAAAACTGTTGGTCTAGGGACTTTAATTTTAGGGTCACTTACCCAGGAGTTTGTACTGCGCAGTTGGATTGGGAAAGCACAAACTTGGACAAATGGATCAGAGTATCTCTTTTAGTCACCTGTATGGCACCATATATCTTGAGGATTCTAATGCATAGTGTTATATAAAATCTATTTGCCGTGAAGTATTTTAAGGTTTCTGATGGATGAAAAGGTAGATATTTCAATATACTTTTTTGTCTTTTTATTATATTTTCTAAAAGATGACACTGAGGCAACATAGTTCAGGATCTAAGTCATTCCAATCAGAATAATTATTTTTAAACAATCATAGACCCCCCCCCAACTAACAAACACGCTGCTTTTTCTTTTATTTATAAAATCTGCTTCCCAAACTATAGCAACAAGTAAAGAAATCTAGGCAACTCCCACTACAATGTAAAACACATTCTTACGATTAAAAAAGTGATGACTCTTTCATGACAAAGGAAATAAATTTGCTATGAGCTCTGTAATAGTAAAAGTTCTTCTGAGTCTATAAATAAGTCATAAGCATAGGTAAACATACTTAACATCCTTTCAGATGAACATGAAGAAGAAATATTCAAAAGATTATGTTTGGCATAGTAGAGGCAGGAAGCAGCTTATTTTTGCTAAAATAAGGCCAGCAAAAACCCTGGAATGAGAAAAAATGGAAAAGACATACCAGACTGAGAAGTTGAACAAGATTTGTTTCAGAGGAGCTAATATAGCTGGGTTTAGAACGGAAAAGTGGAGGTGTTTAGTGAGAGTGAGAATTATCAGGGAGAAGAAAATGCTCTTCAGGATTTTGAAATCAAAATCTTTCCCAGCAGGCGTATTGTGGTAAGGTCAGCTGTACCCACAACATTGACAATGTTTCATGAGGCAAATACTTTTCAAGACAATTGCCCCAGGCTTAACTTCTACTACCAATATGTCTTATACAGAGTGTCTGATCTCTGTGTGTTCACAGTGGAATGGCCTCCAGTATATGTCTAACATTCAGACCAGTTTTAAAGGACAGTTACGCCAAAAAAAAATCTTCTTTGTTTTTATTTTAAGTTACACCTAGAAGTATACTATTTAAGAAAGAAATTTTTCACCAGGTAACTACAGAATCCCTATTGTCTTAAGTGATACGAAAGTATAACATTAAGAATTGCATTTGCCTACATGGCAGAAAAGCTGGGATTAAAATAGAACAGCATCAAATAAGAGAACACAGTAATAAAAATAACAAGAAGAGGCAGAATTAGAAATTGAACAAATTTAAATCTTTTACATCTTATTGTTCAGTTGCAAGGAGCAGAGACTAATTTGGATTTCCAATTGAGTCATGGAAACAATGATTTTTGTTAACTAAAGAAGGTTTTGTTGAGGAAAGACACATAGTATTTTGGTTGGCATATTTTTAAAGGTGAACGGCATACTGACCAAAAGACCATCTTAGGATGCTTATTAATAACATTTTGTTACAAGCATTTCACACTGTGAATTGTGAAATATAGCATATATGTGAAATAATTTATAAAAGAAATAAGTATAGCATAAGAAGAAAATATTGACCTCCTGTGTATTTAACATCCAAGTTCAAACATAAAATACCAATGTCTTTGAAGGTTCCTTGAGCCCAGCTTTGTTTTCTGTCCCTGATGTGGTCAACAAAGCTCAAATTTCCACGGTGTGCCAGCTTCAGTGCTTGGCTTGCCTTTCCTGATTCACTGCTGTTTGGACTATTTATTCATCAGTTTTTTTGCCAGCTTATCTTTATATCTGTGAGATTATTTATAAAGTTAATATAACATTATAATTCTAGTATTTACAATAGGGAACCTGGTCAATTTATGACAATTCTTCCTGAAATCCCAACTAGCCAAATATATATTTATATTTGAAATACAAGTCAATAAATATCAAGTTGGTTTTTGTGCATGCAAAAGGCATATTTTGTGCATGCAAATGGATTTGAGGATCATTACGCTAGATGGCAGGAAGATGGCTGAATCATTTGTTGGTTCTATAAAGGAGGAGAAAAGCATTTACTTTGCCAGAAATGCTTTTTAAAAAAGTACACTAGAAGAGATTAGATCAGAGCATTGGAACCTCAAGCATTTTCCATGTTCTGCAAATGTGGCAAGAGAGCAGTTTCAGTGCAGGAAAAATGTGTATTATTATTAAAATGGTCAGAGTACCAATGCTGGTAATCACTCAGAGAGTTCTAAAGGAAAAATGACAATATTATGATTGAAAGAGACAAAACATTGCAGTGTCTTCCCTTCAAGAAATGTTTTCCTTGCCCTAATAATTTTTGAGAAGTTGATATTTTTAAAGGAAAAGAAATAGAGAATCTGCAGTTAAAACTGATGGCATCATGACAAAGGTTTCCAGGTACAGGTTAAAATGGTTAATGTGGCAATAGCTCGGCAATAGTGGGGCAGAGACTGGAAGACAAGCAACTACATGGCAGGGTGAAGAAATGGCTGCATAAAACAGCATTAGGGGCAAGTCAGAATTCACTTGACAGATAATTAGTAGAGGATTTTGCGATTCATATACATCCCCCATAAAAATCACCCTCTGAAGGAATATTTAAAGGAATCAAAAGAACACCAGGAATGAAACTATTTCTTTATAATTTCAATTAAAATGCAACTACAATTATGAAATTTGAATGACAAAAACAATTCAGGATTTCTTTTTTATATCATCACTCTATTAAAATGTAAATCATTTTAGGAAATATTTAAATGGTAATATCTTCCTTCTATGATCTTTTTTTACCCTTTTGAAAACTGAGCTCAAAATCTTTTTTTCTTCTAAAGCAGGCCTACTTTAATGGTCCCTGATTTATCAATTGTTTGCTTCTTTTTTTAATTTGAGTCTGTGCATATCTTAAACTTACCCTTGAAGTAGTGAGGTGGGAGTGTGTAGGCTGGAGAATTCCACTTATATTACTCTTTCCCCCAAAGCTTCTCAGTTCTGAGCTGTGAGTTGTTAATCTTCCCTTCATTTTCATTTCTTCAGAGTTTTTGTCTTCAGTGGTTTGAAAAAAAAAAAAAAAATAGGTCTGTGAACATAGGATTAACACAGGGATTGTGTTTCTGTTTTATTTAAAGTTTGAATATGGTTTTCATAAATTAATTGTTCACTTGTTTCTACCAGTATTATAAAGATCACTCAAAGATATTTAAAAGTATTTACAAAAGCAAACTATTTTAACCAAATTCAAAAGATTTTGAAAGTACTTCCATCAGAGTCTCTCGATCTGTCAAAATTGTTTCATATGTAAAAAAAAAAGGATTTGTTTTCTAAGAAACTAATCAGCACTATTTTCCAGTGCAAGTTTAATATAAAAATATACATTTGAAATAATATATTTTTAGAAAGAGAAAAATACAAATTTTCAAAGGTAAACATCTATTTTCCAAGTGTTTTCTTACATAAAACACTTCAAAAATAGTAATCCAAAGAATAATGCATTGCTGACAAAAAAAAAAGCAAACAATATCAAAGACTTTCTAGGGACCCAATTTCTAATAACTGTAGCTTTTTCTGCTGTTCATTTTAGTATTTCATGGTTGACATTTTCAACCGTGGACATTTGTGATGTTTTGTGAGAATGTTTTTAACTTGATGTGGCCTTTGTTTGCTACGCTAAGTTGTGGGTAGGAACAGGCATATCTGCCTAGTAAGACACGAGAACACAAATTACCATTTCAAATTATTTGAAAGTTTAAATAGTCCCCCAAATATCTGTAATGTATTTTTAAGAAATACGTTAAAGAACATGGAACTATCAATATTTAATTTTAATCCCCCTCCTTCCAAATGTCACACCATATCTCTCTTGTAAATGAAAATTCTCCACTATCAAAGTTGAAGTACAAATTTTTTTTCTAGAATTCTTATAGCTTCATGCATTATGTGTAAGTCTGTTACCCATTGTGAATTGATTTGTGTGTGCATGTGTGAGTGATGACAGGTGCCGATCCTGTTTCAGTCTTGTACATGTGGCAATCAAATTTTCCCAGCATCATTTACTGAATAAAGATTCTTTTCCCCAGAGTATGTTACTGTCTGCCTTTTCAATGATTAGTCTCTGTTTTGGTGCCAGTACCATGCTGTGTTCATTACTATACCCCTGCAGTATAGCTTGAAGTCTGAAATGGTCTCTCCCAATTTGTCTTTAAGGTTTCTTTAAGGCTATTCAGGCTCTTTTCTGGCTTGATATGAAGTACAGATTTATTTTTTCTAGATCTATGAAACATGACACTGATATTTTAATGGGGATTGCATTGCATCTGCGGATAACTTTGGATACTATAGATATTTTAACAATATTGATTCTGCCGATCATGAGCATAATATTTTTTTCAATTTATTTATATACTCTGAAATTCTTAAATAATTTCAGAATTTTTACTAAATTATTTGGACTATGCGCAATTTGCTTTTGCTATCAATAAAATGGCTTATGTATCTCAATTTCAAATAAACAATATAATCAGAAATAGTTGCTTTTAATGCATAAGTCAGATTTATATATCAATTTTAATCAAAAATCTTTATTCAAACCATCTTCTCCTTTCTACATATTAGGGCTGAATGACTCTTTGCATCAGGTATTTAAGAATATCTTAGAGAAAAACATTTTTCCTACTTTTGTACAACCCTATTTGTGCTGTTGGAGGAAAAAGTTCTTAAAGACAAAATTCTGTCTGCTCTAGGGAAATATCAGAGGATAAGTTAATAATAAAAGGTTAACAGAAACACAACTCACATTTTCTATATTGACCACAAGCCACCAAATGGTTGGTTGAGGTGGTGGTGACACTGCATAAAGCAGAGAACAAAAGGAAAAGTTCTGACGTAAACTGATTACCGGGGCTGGTTAACACCAGAAATACAATTGACAGGAGGAAGTTTCTAGAGGAGTTGAAAGTTAATTAATAACAATGAAGATGTCTAATATATTTCGTAAGAGAAAATCCATCAGATAAAAATAATTATTAATTATCTATAATCATGGGTAGTTTAAAAATATGAGTATATAAAATAGAGAATTCTGTGCCAGTTAAAATGATCCATGTTATTCATTAAAAATCCTAGTGTTAAAGAAGGCAATTTGTATGTTCTTTTTGAATATAAGAGCATGAGTATGTTATGTGATCGCTTTCGACTGGTTGTGGTAGTGGCAACAGTACCTGAGTGAAATGTTGTAGAGGTCCTGAGATTTGAGTAACTTCCCTTTACTGGGTGAACACATGATAGCTGAAATCTGTGAAACAGTGGCGAGGAAACTCATCAGGAGTGTACAGGGCCATGTGCTTAGGGATGGACATGAAAATAGAACAGTGTTTATATCTAGGACAGGGAGAGGAACTAGGTTAACTACAAACAAATTATGTTCTAAGAGATCCAAGGTATGTCTAGAAGATGTCTAGAGAATAAAGGAGTACTAGAACTGAGAGTGGATGAGATGAGATAGTTGCCTCTTATGAGTAACATGGAGACTGATAAACTCTTCCTTGATGTAGTTGGCTTTAAGAACTTAACATAGTAAAATGGCAGCTAATGGTAGCATGTTAACGGTGTCACTGAGACATTTTATGGATTTTTTTCATATATTGTTCTAGAATTCTTCAGGAAAAGCTGAGTGGATGAACACTTTTCCCTCTTTTTAATCCTCTTTTCATTAGCAGAAAATTCCAGCTGCATGACGACAGAGGTCCTCTTCATTCCATGTCATGAAGACTGGATTTTGCACCATGAGGAGGTGTGCAGGTGGCTATTCTAGAGCAATACGCAAACTCATGAGAAATTAGGGACCTCTGTTGTCTTCACTAGATAACTTTTTTTCAATAAGCACATCTCTATAAGACTCTATAAAGTCTCACTCCCCCAGATAGCCCCACCTGATTCCTTATTGGGGAAGGAATACTTGCATGATTTGATAATCATACACATGTATATAATTTCTTCTGTTATGAATGAACCTACAATGTGGAGCTTAGTAAGATAGAAATGTCCGACGGTAACAACAAAAAATTGTATATGAGTGATTAAGACATACTATTTTTATTTGTTTTTCTATGGTAGACCTGGGGAGTACTGGTCAAAGATTTGCTAGTTTGTCTTAATCATAGACATTCTAGTGATGCTAGAGAAGAATCACAGTCATAATTAGATATTGGTGTCAGTGAGTCTTGGAGAGAAAATAATGCAATAGAACAATAATAGTAAAAAAGTCATGAGCCAAATTATTGAATTAAGCATTTATTTACTGGAACTCAGAATATGGTGCTATAACAAATTAGTTATTAGACTAAACACAGTGTGAAGGAACTATTTTAAAAAAGAGTAAAGATTGAAGCTGCGGCCCTCTCCCACAGAGATCAATCTCAATAACTTGTGATTAAAGATCATAAAGTAGACTTATTTTTTCAGAGTTCTGGGCATGTGATTTCATATTCTAAATGTTCTCAAGGAGCATGCTAGAGTCTGCTCAGAATGACCACTCTGTATTCTGATGGATTGTTAAAATTCTCATGGCTCAATTTCGTCTGTTATATAAAGCAAGAATTGCTGTGTTTATTCCAGTCAGTTCACTAATAAAATCATTCAGAAACTCAGATTACGTTTTTCAGATGTATTTGATTCATTTTTATTATATTATTAAGATGTAGCAATATCTTTTATTCTCTGTGATTTTCTTCATTGATAAAATGTCATTTATAAAATATTTTATATATGTTCCTCTAATCATTAAAACAGAAATAAATGTTGTTGGTTTGGGGGTTTTCTAGAGAGAGTGACTAATCTCTCTGAAACACAGTGGTTTTCTGGAATAGCTTATTTTCTCATTTAAAGTATCAAAATTTATATGTACAAAAGTTGGGTATTATGACCTGAATTATGTCATCCTAAAATTTATATGTTATGATCTTTTTATTATCTATCGTCAGTATCACAAAATGTGACTATTTTGGAGGTGGGAACTTTAAAGAGGTAACTAAGCTTAAATGAGCCCATATGGATGTACCCTAATCCAATATGTCTGCTTTTCTTATAAGACAGCGGTTCTCAACCTGTGGGTAGCAACCTCTTTGGGGGTCGAACGACCCTTTCACAGGGGTCACCTAAATACATCCTCCATATCAGATATTTACATTATGATTGATAACAGTAAGAAAATTACAGTTATGTAGTAGCAACGAAAATAATTTTATGGTTTAGGGTCACCACAACATGAGGAACTGTATTAAAGGGTCGCAGCATTAGGAAGGTTGAGAACCACTTTTATAAGAAAAGGAAGTTAAGACATATAAACCCATGCCAAAGACATCTGCAAAGAAAAAGCCATTTGGAAGCCGGGAGAAGATGGCTTTCTGCAAGCCAGAGAGGCCTCGGGGGAAACCAAACACACCAATGCCTTGATCTTGAAATTCTAGTCTCTAAAACTGTGAAAAAATGAATGAAAAATAAATTTCTACTGTTTAAAGCATTCAGTGGTGGTATTTTCTTAGGAAGCCCTAGCAAACTAATATAGATGGGTAGAATGGCATAACCAACTTTTTTTTTTTTTTCAGACAGAATCTGTCACCAAGGGTGGAGTACAGTCATGCAGTCATAACTCACTGTACTCTTGAACTCCTGGCTCCAAGTGATCCTTCTACCTTGGCCCCCCCAAATTGCTAAAATCACAAGCATAAGCCACTATACCCAGGCCACTCAGCCATAACTGATGTATTTTTAACAGTTGAGAGGAGAAAAGGAATCACACATGTAATGGTGACATACACACAGAGACACAAAAGATATCACAACATTCCCTCATTGGGGGATTCTGAATCTGATATGGAAGGGAAAGCAGGATGTGAATCTGGTGATTGAGAATGTGTCAAAATTATGAAAAACTTCTTATGCCGTAGTCCATGCCTAATCATTCATCTGTGGAAGATGGAGAGCTATAACACATTTTGAAAAAAGGGCAATAAGAGTGAATTGCAGTTAAAGGTTCAAGTAATAAAAGAAAAATGTTATTTACAGTTTTATAAAGAAAATTATGAACAATGAGAAGTATTAAAACATTTAAAAATATGTGGCATCTTTGTCCTTGATAAATCTGAGAAAAGGAACTATAGGATGAGGGATATTCTAGATTCAAAACTGATCTGTAACTAATTCTAAACAAAAAATTATATATACATCTAGAAATTAATTATAAACAAATAATTATATATAAATCAATTAATAGATAAAGTTGTCAGTAAAACATTATATGATGTTTAATCTGACAAGATAATTAATACCTTCAGTGAAATATATTTTATATATATATATATTTATCTAGTTTTTTTCAGGATAGAAGGTCACAAATGGATTCTGGGAATCTTATTTGTCACATCTTGTTCAAAGAACAGTCAAGTAAAAGCAGTCCATTAGAAGTTTGTGGTACTTTAGAAATTTTAATTTAAAAAAATAAAATCTAGGGAAGAAAATAAATACTGCTTACTAAAACTTGTCTGAAACACCAAGACATAAAAGTTAACTGTAAGTTATTTGTGGTATAAAAGTATCTGTAGCTCTGAGACTCAAGAAAAGAATAAAACAGAAAAAGAAAAGACTTTGATAGATGTCCTATAGCCCTCAGGCTCCCAGGAGCTTAGATTCTGTTTCTTTATCTCCCTTTAGGAGTGCCATGTAATCTGATGTCTCAGACAGCAAAGGACTGCTGAACTAATGTTTAAATATGCCACTGAGCCTGAGTCTTGAGGTTAATTATGAGGAAACCATAGATCTTAAGAGAAAAGTATAAATGAATTACCTACCTGAAATGTCTTTTCCGTTTTATGACTCCCAGGACACAGAAATATTTGATTGCGAGTTTCTAATGGCACCTATGATGTCAAGATTTAGAGTACAGGTACACTCAAAGCGACGTTTTTATTAAAGAAAGCTGCCAAGGCCAAGGTATCCAGAAAATCGTTTCCCTCTGAGGAATCTCTTATAAAAGAAATGCAAAAATATGTGCATTTCGGGTGCTACTGTGATGTACAGTGGGACAGTAAGGTATGGGGCATCACTTAGCTGCATTCTTCTTTGTATTAAATTTTGTGATTTGAACTGTGTAAATAGAGCCGTATTAGCCCTAAGAATGTTTTTATTTGCAGCTTGTTTTATGAAGAGGCTGAGTAAGCTGATGGTCACAACAAAGTCATGATGAATACTTCCAATAGGAAAAAAAAAATCAATCTTGAAAATTCATTGGGGTACCTCTTCCATGAAAGGAATTCTAAACAGCTATTCTTAGGTGCTTAGGTTTTCATAAATCTCCATGATGACAAAGTGATACAGAGCATGTGGCACCCCAGTCAGCGCAGCCACAGCCAAGCTGACGGGAGGATCTATGGTCTCAGCCCCTGGGGGTGATGGTTTGTGGTAGCCCGCAGAGGATCTATGGGTTGGAGGGTAGGCTAAGTAGGGAGGTGGCACAGAAGGCTCCTGTGGCTGGAAAGGCCAGGCAGCTGCTGGTGGGACACCTCCAGCCTGCCAGCTTAGGGAGCTCAGTGGTGTCTCTGCTTGGGCCTCTGTTTTCCTCCCCTTGCACTTGAGATTGAATAGAAAACCCCCATTTCCCAGGGCTGGTCAAATTCATGTATGTTTCCTAGGCCTGGGAACTGAAGAGATTGTGTCCATTCATTTGATGGGCTATACATATGCCCCTAAAGAACACAGAGAGCAGATGTTCTGACTGAACTCTTTCCCCCTGCCAGGAGCTCTGGTGCATTTTCTATATTCATTTCTGTATAATAAATCCTAGGCTGCCACTGATCTGTGGTCTGCCTTCAAATCTACAAGACCAAGGACCTACTGAGGAAGAAAAATTCTGTTATCAAAAAAACTATCACAAATATCATGGTTCTGAGTTTCTAGAAAATAAAAATGTGTATTTTAGAATATTTCTGCAATATCATTTTATAAAAATCAAGAAAGTAATAAATAAGAAAGACAAGTGCCTTTTTAAAATAAGGAAGCAAACTTTAGATTGCAAAATAAGTATATTTTTAATGTTCTACTGGGAAACCTGAATATCTTGCAAGCATTTTTCCATGCCTTTTCAAGGGGACATATTGAAGGGTAAAGAAAATGCCCATTATTAACCTTTTTCTACTGCAGGGAAGATACTAGCACCCCTACCTCTTCCAATTCTCCTGTACTAGGGAGTATACGTGCAGCTTGAAAATTTTCACATGACCCTTTTTCATGGTCCGGTGAAGTTTAACTACTAATAATGATACCAGAATTTTGATATTGGATTTCCAGACTCTTGGTCTCAATGATTTGATGAATGAATCGACGGACCACAGGATGGAAGTTAGGTTTTATTTACTGAAGTATTACAGCTCTTACAAAGAGCCAAACCTTGCAGAGCAGGATAAGATAGGTTTTATACAAGTGTCACAGCTCTTACAAAGAGCCAAACCTCCTTGCAGAACAGGATACAAGTGTTACAGCTCTTACAAAGAGCCAAAATTCCTTACAGAGCAGGATGCAAGTGTTACAGCTCTTACAAAGAGCTAAACTTCCTTGCAGAGCAGGATCCAAATGTTACAGCTCTTCCTCTTCTACTCTCTCTCCCTTGAAGGTCTGTGATGATCTGCCCCTAGGCTCTCTACTCGGGGGTTTATATAGGGGCAGTTGTCCAATGAGCTGAAAGCTGAGCTGATTGGTCTATTTTCAGGAGCTATAGGTCTATTTCTGAAAATAGACCAATCAGGAACAGGATTGAAAATGGAACAATTAGGGATGCACTGGAGGAATCACCAGTGTTTTCGCCTTGCTAGGTCTGGTCTTTTTTGCTCCTAGAGCCTCAGGTGGGAGAGGAAAGTTCCCTCTCTTGCTCCAGCCTGCCAGTTCTTCTGCTGGCTGCCGCAGCCAAGACCAAGGTGGCAGGTAACCCTGCCAGGCTCAGCTGAGCTGGCTGGGGCACCACTTTGTCTAGTATCAGTAACATTAGTTAAAACTTATTCTAGGATTAGTTACAAAAGATGTCAAATTTCAGCAGATAATCCTAATGGGAAATAGGAAAATGCATGTTATATTTTCTGAGAAGATGCATATATTTGAGAACATTTTACTCTGTCTTTACTTTTGTTTTTTCCACTCTCAATGGCAGTCACAGCTATTTGTCACTCATGTTGTCCTAGAGATATGGAAGACTCAGGCTCTTCTTGGATATGATTAGGGTGGGTGCATTGCCTATTCCTTGTCCAACAACCCACCACTGATCTGAAGGATTCAAGTAATACATCAGAATTAATCTAATTAACACTCAATTTTGAAATGTTGTTTTTGACTGAAGCAATATTACAGAGACTCAGAATTAAGTAAGTAGAAGAATTTTAGTAGTTTGTTCTTTTTCTAGTGTAGAGCCTGTGCAAGTCAATAGTTATTTCCTGGGATTGGGAAGGGTGTCAGAGGCAAATTCTGAGTGAAAGGCAACTATGTTCTGTCTAGATTACTTTTCTGTATTTTATCCACAAAGTTTTTTTTTTTTTTTTTTTTTTGCAGTTTTTGGCCGGGGCTAGGTTTGAACCCACCACCTCTGGGCATATGGGGCCAGCACCTACTCCTTTGAGCCACAGGTGCCACCTTCCAGAAAGTTATTTTTAACAACCACATGAGTGATATTGTAATATTCTATTAGCCATATTTCTCATTTACCAATTCACTTGTTAACTATGCATTCATTCAATGAATATTAAGCTGCATTTTATGACTCATGCTCTAAACCAAGGATACAAAAATTCTTAAGATACAGTTGATACTGTTATATAGGTTATTCTGGCAGTCAGATATTTTAGAACAAATACTTAAAGTTTGTAAGAAAAATAACAAAAATGTGTTTAATTTTCTGGTACACAACAGAAATATTTTTACCTTATTATACATAGAAGCAATTTTTATGTGATTGTTGATATTTTTAATACTTTTATGCCTATGACTCAAATTGTTTAAAGTCATATGCATATCAAGCAGATTTAAGTAGTCACAAATCCTCCTGTCCTACTCTCATTTTCCATTGAATTTTTCCTTATTCTCTTCATCATAATTATTTTTCATATGATCCATAAATTAAACATACAAGTCACTTAATTTTATTAAGGGTGACAATTGAGAGTCATGTGCTCTTTTTCTACTTTTTAAAAATAACATTGAGAATACACCCACAGGAGCAATGTTCTGGAAAATATTGTTAAATATCTATGTAAAAGTTTGAATATTTAGATTTTATAAGATAGAAAATGAGTAAGTAATAAAATTTATGCATTCAAAGATATTGACAAAAAATTTTAAATGTCACATATATGTATTTTCAAATTAACAATATTTTATTTTATAACAAATACATTTGCACCAAAATCTTCATTGCAGCCCAGTTCACAATAGCCAAGTCATGAAAGCAGCCCAAATGCCTATCAACTCAAGAATGGACAAATTGTGGTATATGTATACTATGGAATACTATGCAGCCATAAAAAGAGCAAGACTTTACATCTTTTATTTTTATCTGTATGGAGCTGGAACATATTCTTCTTAATAATGTATCTCAAGAAAGGAAAAAAGGAACCCCATGTACTAAATACTAATATGAAACCAATATAGAAGCACTTGCATATTCATATGTATGATAAAACACAAACATAGTCCAGAAAGAAAGAGGGGAGAGGAGGGAGAAAGGAGGGAAGGATGGATGGCGAATGGAGGGAGGTTATTTGGTGGGATCTCACCTAACGTGCACAGTGCAAGGGTACATTTCAAAACAACTAAGTATATTATAAATGTCTGAAGAAAAGATTTATAAAATTTGAAGACATGGAAACAGAATCTAAACGGAAATACAGAGAAAAGTCTGCAATAGCTTCACTGACCCATGGAGCAATACAAAGTAGTTAAATATGTGTGTAATTAAGTTTAAGAGAGGTTGAATAGGCTGTAAACATATGTAAGAAATACATTTATATATGTTTAAAAATTGGTAAAAATTGAAGGAATCCAAACAAAACCTAGTCATGAAAAACAAATTGAAAATTATATGGAAGTTAATAATTAGATTGCAGGTAACTATTTTTAACTTGAATTAAGTTTTCTTTAAAGCTGCATCCTAACTTACTATGAACCATAACCTAACTTACCATGTAAATAACTTGTAACCCAATCTAAGCCTTATCTAACTCTTATAAGTTTCAGCCAATTATAGCAGCCAAACCTTCAGGCAAATATAGGCTAAAGACTACAGAAACATGTCCAAGTAATGCAAAGATCCAGCTGCAGCCAATCCAAATACTTCTGAATGTTTCCATTCATTTGACTACAAATACAGCTTGCATCATTGTGGGGAGGGATTCTCTGAGAAACTTTTGGTCTTGGAAAATGGTTCATGAACCACCACCACCCAGACAATTAAATTTATTAAATTTAACTTATCAAATTGTTTTTTAAAAACACTATTAATGGAGATCTAAATTTCAAAGACAGATTACATAAGGAGAACATGATAAAATGCCTGCTTATCTTATTGCAAACAATTAAAATTAGAATAAAAGAGAGCAAAATATCTAAGGTCATAATGAAAAAAGAAGTTTTATATTCTTTTTTCCATCTAAGTATCAATTTAGAATTCTTTTAATAATGTAATTATCACCAAGAATTAAGTTTTGAATTATCCATGATATTTGAGGATGAATATGGAGTAATCAGTATCATCAAACATTGTTGATAGGAGTATAAGATGGTAAAGTCACTTTTAGGAACTTTGAATAATCAAGAGATTTTTACTATACATTGCAAGCAACATTTTAGTCTTTTATTATTTTCTTGATGGTTGCAGAATATACAAGACTCCTGTATCAAATATAAATGACTTCGTTATTCATGCCATGGCAAGTAGCATAAGCTTCATGTCTGCATCAGTTTTTTCTTCCTGCAAACCATATGAAAGCAATACAGAATAACTGAGAAGGATGGGCACAGTGGGTTAAGTCAGAGCTGAGGGATCACACCCTTAGGACTCAGACTTTTATGATGGGCATTAAAACTGTTTGACCTTTGCTCCTGAAGAAGACATAATTTTCACATCAGGTAGTAAACAAATCTGAAGAGACACCATATCTATAATCTTCCAAAGTTGTTCGCCACACATACACGCAGAAAAGATAGTATGAAACAAAGGCTGTCAGAGCCTTTGATGAAAAGAAATGCAGAAATATGAAAAACTCTTGGAGAATTACCTTGAACACTGCTGTGGAAAATCGTTCTTTCAGTTTTTTATAAATATAAGTGGATATCTACCTTAAGATCCAGCAATTCCAATTCTCAATATTTAAGAATACATAGAAAAAATGCATTAATAAAATGTTGTCATGAAAATTTTCATAGTAAAATACGTAAATGATATTTATAGCTATGTACCAAAGCATATAATATCATTAATAACTGGGCAAAATATTTGAAAACATACAAATGACAACTAGCACATGAAAAATATTCTAAAAGGTTAGTCATTAAGTAATAACAAATTAAAATAATCACAAGGTACTACCAAATAACCTATAGAATAGCTAAAATAGACAATTTTGAAAATACTAAAAATATCAAGCATTTGTAAGAACGGTGAGCACTGCAATCTAATAGATTACTAGTGGGGATAATTTAAAATGGCATGATCACTTTGGGAAATAGATTGAGAGTTTCTAATATCATTAAATATACACTTACCTTTATAATTGTGCATATTGCTACATTATGTTCAGGTTAAAGGAAGGAAGAAGGAGAAAAGGTGTAAAATCCACCATTCTTGACTTTTTTTAAAAATGATGAATAAAAGAAGGAAGTGTGTGCTTATTATACTTTATTATTCAGACCTGCTCAACATGGCCTACCCCTACTAATCAGAAATGCTCAGAAAGTCAATATTTTACAATAGTGAAGGAGAATAAGGTTTGGGTGTTCGTAATCAGAGGCAAAGGAGTGAGATTGTAGGAAACTATATTTTGCATCCATGAACATAGAAAATTTTATTTAAAACTTGTTTCAAGACCAGTAAATAGAATTATCATGAATTCTAAGGAAAATCTATCTGTCAGATAAAATTTCTGCTTTTGGTTATGATAAGGACTTGTTTGCTATGGAGTGTTTCTTTTTCATCATTTCACAAAGTAAAAGTAAAGCCAAATTTTTAAATATTAAACTTATTTAAAATGACCATAAGTAGCATATTTCTATGATTATGCTTGAACTTTATCTGTGTTAAAACGATCTATTTTACATTTCCAGAGCTCACAGCAGGTTTAAACTGCATTCAGTTAGAGTCAAATGAATTGTCTATACATAACAAAAACACAGCTAATGTCCTTATCACTGACCGTTCTGAACTTATGGAATATGCAATGTTAAAATTATTTTTGAAATATGCTATGATAAGTCCCTAGAAAAAATGAATTAATAAAATTGCATATAAAGCAAAGCAGACTATTACTATGAAATTAAATATGAATTTATTTAATTAAGTAGTTTCTGGTCATTCTTCTAATAACTGCCTTTTATTCCCCATATGTGTGCTCTCTATATTAAGGTCTAGAACAACAACAGAATAAAAAATTAGTATATTCTATTGTTTTTTACTTTCCAGTAAGTTTGCTCCTCCTATTACTTAAAAAGGAAAGAATCTTATCTTTCTTTTTCCTTATGTAAACATTCTTACTCTAGTGCCTCAATTTTCTTCTTTTCCTTCTTTCCTTGATAATTCCTGGTCAGCTGTATAAGTTGATTACAAAAATTACTTCATCTGGAAAACTTTTACTAATCACATGACCTGTGTTTTGTGCCTATCTTATCCTTTATAGCCCCTGAGCTTATCCCTATTGTTTTAACACATTTTTTTATTTTTGTACTTTCTGGACCATTGATCTATAATGTCCTTGCAGGCATGAACTCTCTCCTTCATATCTTTTTTTCTGCATTTAATGTGATGCTTTAAATCAGTTAAATTTGTTAGACCTTGTCAAATTAGAAATACAAGATACTAAAGATACATTCCAGATCCTTCCCTGAAATTCAAATCAAAAGCTGAAAAGTTATTTTTCTCAGGAAAACATTCCTTGGTCTTTTTCTTGCTCTCAACAAGCAAAGTCCGAACATTTCCCACTCTACTTGTTCTCATTCTCTAACTTTTTGGCAGGCTCTAATTTTCTTCTTTTACTGATATCTTCATATATGGTTTCCCAAATAATCTTGGTTCTTTAGCGTCCCAGTATCAGTTTGTTGTGTTTCATTTTTTTAAAAAATCACAAACATGTTATACTGCCCATAATAAACCTTCTGATCCCTTTTGGGTTAGATAATAAATATCACAATTGTGTCCTAAAGATTAATAATATCTCTACAGAAGAAATTACTGTCTTTTCCTTTTCTGGAAGAGAAGTGAGAAACACAAGTAGTAAACAAAACAAAATAAAACAACAAAAAAATGCCTTTTCACTACATTGAATGAACTAGCTACCTGGTCTACCCTGGCTTCATGCTGAGTCAACTTTAGTTGTCATGAAATCATAACAGGAGATTCAAAATTAATATAGGGCATGAAAATAGCTTGGAAATTTAGTCATTAATGGATTATTTCATAGCAAATGGAGACGTATTAATTTATACTTCTTTTATCTTTTCTATTTCTCACTTTATTTTTGGCTACTTTGCTATGTTAAACTATGTTAAACTATGCTCAGTTGAGGTGAAACTATGCAAATACATATGTTGTTTTCCAAATTCATGCTTTGATTCTGGACAAAGATTTCTGATACTGACATCCAGTTGAAGCTAAGGAGAGAATTAAATTTATATACTTTCTTTTTGTCTCAACACATACATACATAAATAAATATTCAAACATACACCTATAGCTATCTGTGTGTCAGTCAGGAAGTGGGAATGTGGAATCACATAATACTTCTATTTATTAAGTTTTTAAGAAGCCTTTATACTTTCCCCCATCATGACTACCCCAATATACATTTCCACCAATAGCGAACAAAAGTTGTATGATGTTATTACCTCCTGTCTCTAACTAACACTTATTATCTCTTGTCTCTTTAACGAAAGCCATTCTAACAGGTATGAGATCAAAGCTCATCATGTTTGATTTACATGGTTTTGATGATTAGTAATATTGAACACCTTTTCCTATACCTTGAGACCATCTTTATATCTTCTTTCAAAAATTTATTTCCAGGTGCTTTATCCATTTTTAATCAGGGTACATGCATATTTGGTTACATGTATGTTGTGTTTGCCTTTTGAATTGTGTGAGTTCCCTGGATATTTGGTATACAGTTCCCTGAATATGAGCCATACTAACGAGATGTGTAGCTTCAGAATTGTTTTCCATTCCATTGGTTGTTTTCTCATTTTGTTCTTTCCTTTACTGTGCAGAATCTTTTTTTGTGTGATGTGCTCCCACTTGTTTGTTTTTGCTTTTTTTTGACTATGCTTCGATGTGAGATCAAAACAAATTTCCAAGACCAATGTCAAGAAGGACTTTTCCTATGTTTCTTCTGAAAGTGCTTTCTTTTTGATGTTATGTTTAAGTTTTTCATCCATTTTGAAGTAATATTTATATATAGTGGGAGACAAAGGTCCATTTGCATTCTTTTCTCAATACATTTATTGAAAGACTTTTCTTTTTACTCTGTACATTCTTGGGGCCCTGGTCAAAGATTAGTTAACTACATATGTTTAGGATTATTTTTGGGCTCTCTATTTTATTCCATTGATTTTTATGCCAATATACAGTTTTTATCACCATAGCTGTAATATAGTCTGAAATCAGAGAGTTTTATGACTCCAGATTTTTTTCCTAAGAATAATTTGAATATTTAGGACTTTTTGTGGTCTCATATAAATATTCATTTTTTAAAAAATATCCAATGTAAGGTTTTTTTGTAATTTTTATGGGGATTGTCTTGAGTCACAGATCACGTTAAATATCATGGGTATATTAACAGTATTAATGAATAAAATTTGAAATTTATGAAGTCATGTGTGCCTTATAATGACCATATAGGACAACATGGTCTACTCAAAATCTTCCTCTCCCTCACTCTCTGTACATGCACATACACACACACACACACACACACACACACACACACACGTGCGTGCATACACACATTGTATAGCAAGGAATCAAAATAATGGTAAATTCATGTTTAATTTATCTATTAGACATTATTCACTATCAAGACATTGTGTACTCATAATGTTTTAAGCATTACACTAATCAGAGGATTATCAGTCATGATGACATGTATAGCTTATACCGGGAAGCTACATCATACCCCTAGAGAAAGCAATTTGCTCTCCCCTGTATTACTCACACCCTCAGTATAAGTAAAAATACTCATAGAAACAAGCAAGCAGCAAAACTAGGGTGACTATGTATGTGTGTATATGGTGCATCTTTGTGTGTTTAAGAAATGGGCATGTCTGTATCCATGTGGATGTTTGCAAGTTTGTGAATCATTGACTAGAATTCCTGGGAGAAGACCTTGAGAGGGATACTTATGTGTAGAAAATTTACTGGGAAGTTTCTTGAGATTATATAGAAAAAGAAATTGAATTTAAATATTTTTAAAAATGGAAATATTCCCTAGGCACTTCATGACCAGTGAGTGGCAAATGTAGTGGCCTGGCCTTTGTACCTACAAGCCACTCTCTGGGTTTTACTTTCTCACACCCTTCTTATAATGGTATTAGTAGCAAATCCCCTAAATTAGCCTTCTTTCTTATTTAAATAACTTCTGTGAGTCTCTCCACTATACCTTGAATAATGCACTTAGTCAGGCTCCCTTTTCTGAACTTACAAATTAAGAATTATTAAACACACTGAAAGGATGAATATTTCCAGTAAGTAAATACACATTATTTTTTACCTCTTCAAAATAAGAAGTAATTTGTTATAGTATTTCAGGGTGAACAGATTAGAATAATCCTAACCCCACAGTAGATTATTATAGATAAAAGTGTTCTGGAGTTTAAGAAAACTTGATGTCTTCTTTTGGAGAAGATAAAACATTGTAACTTACAAAATGGATAAAATATCTGGATTAGTTCCAAAGAGTGTGAAATTACTCTGCGACAGGAGATATAATAAATTTAATCTGCTAAGTAAAGTCATTTACTTACCCACTTTGATGGAAGGTGCATTCAAAAAGCATTAATTTGGGGTTATGCAAGTACATGAATAATGTTATTACATTAAGGGATGATAGTTTTCATTAAAAATGGGCATTTAACACTCAAAAAAAAATTATTGCTGTAGTAGTTTGTGTCCTGAATTTTCTTTGTTTGTTTAAAATAAATTTTGAGTAATTGATATAAAAGTCGCACACAACTCCTAAAAAGTAGGGTAAATAGCACCTGTACTGTAGTCAATCTTGAAATAAAATAAATATGATCCATGTTGACACTAAAATATATTTGGTAATAACTAGATTTGAGAGTTTATTCATTTGAAACCCATACCTTATTTTTTAGAGAATTTATTTATTTGACCCCTATACCTTGTTTTTTAAAGATGGTAGTTTTAGGAGCAGTGTATTAATTATGTACCTTACAGCTTGCTTTAATAGGGTTTTTATTTACCTTGGTTTCAACAATCTTTATAAGATTCCTGTACCTGTTCCAACCTAACATGTTGCAGAACTGAGTTATTCAGAAAGAAACAGGAAGTCATTCCTCTGTGCTAGAGTATTTCTTATTTTTCAAAATGTATTCCAGCACGGTAATGTAATCATCATGCTGAGAGTGCCAATAATAACCCTCACTGCTCAAGTGGCTTCTTTGAACAGCTGCTCTGACACAATTCTAAATCCCATTCCTCTGAAGGATAAGAAATAATGACTATGACTATAGAAACATTTGAAATCTTAATGAGATCCTTTATGAAGACATTAACCTGGCACCAGCAGTGCACCAACAGAGAACCCAGTTCCTTACATCAGGTACTGTCTGAATCTTATGGGAACAAAACAGGTATCATGTATACTCTCTATTATAACACTAAAAAACATCTAAAATTTGAGCACATAGATGTTAAAAACTACACAATGTTTTTGTATGTAATGTATGAATTATATACATAATGTATGTAATGTAATATAATGAAATAAGTTCTTTCATCTAAAAATTCAGTTATGAGGGTAGGCAGAGCAAGATGGCCAAATGGAACCCTCCAACAATCATCTCTCCACAGGAACACAGAATAGAATAAAAATCCATTTAAGAAATCATCTTGAGAAGAACCAGAAGTCAGATAAGCAGTCACAGTACCTGATTTAATAGCATAGCAAGGACAGAGGTACTGAAGATGGTAGGAAAGATAGCTTTGCATTACCTATACTATCACTACCCCACTCTATAGCAGGACCATAGGAAAAAGCATCTATGTGCTCAGGGGAGGGTAAGTTAAATGACTGGGTGACTTTATACTAGAACTCAGTACTGACTGAACACAGCACAAAGCAGTATTCTGCCTGTATTTAGACCGGTCTCTGCCAAAGAGTAGTCTTGTGAGCCAGTGATAGGAACCCAACTTCTGGCCAGCTCTACCACAAGCTGATTAAAGTGGCCTGGGGTATAGAATAAATTTGAAAGAGAGGCCACAAAAACTGAAGGACATAGGCAAGTCCAGGTGTTACACTAGGAAAATACAGAAATTTACAATATGCTCCTGACTGAGCAGTGTACAAATAAATAAATTATCAAGAAAAATTTTGTGTGTGTGGGTGTTTTATTAAATCATAGCTGTGTACATTAATGTAATCATGGGGTACAACGTGCTGGTTTTATATACAATTTGGAATGTTTGCATCAAACTGGTTAACATAGCCTATGCGGCATTTTCTTAGTTATTGTGTTAAGACATTTATGTTCTACACCTAGTAAATTTCACATGTAGCCTTGTAAGATACACCATAGGTGTAATCCCACCAATTACTCTCCCTCCACCCATCCTCTCCCCTCCCCTCTCTCCCTACCCCTTCTTCTTGGGCTATAATTGGGTTATAGCTTTCATAAGAAAGCTATAAATTGGTTTCATAGTAAGACTGAGTACATTGGATACTTTTTATTCCATTCTTCCATTTTTTTCCCTTCTTGAGATACTTTGCTAAGAAGAATATGTTCCAGCTCCATCCATGTAAACATGTAAGAGGTAAAATCTCTATCTTTCTTTAAGGCTGCATAATATTCCATGGTGTACATATACCACAATTTATTGATCCATTCATGGGTTGATGGGCACTTGGGCTTCTTCCATGACTTAACAATTATGAATTGGGCTTCAGTAAACATCCTGGTACATATATCTTTGTTATAATGTGATTTTTGGTCTTCTGTATATATACCTAGTAGAGGAATTCTAGGATTGAATGGCAGGTCTAGTTTTAGATCTCTAAGCGTTCTCCAAACATCTTTCCAAAAGTATCGTATTAGTTTGCATTCCGACCAGCAAGAAAATTTAAAAAAAAAAAATCTTTAAACAAATTAAGGAAACATAACCAACATAACAGAACCTCTGGGATACAACAGAAATGGTAATAAGATGGTAATAAGAGGAAAGTTAGTGGTCATAACTGTTTACATAAAAAAGGAAACATTTTAAATAAACAACTTTACAATGCTTGAACTAGAAACTCAAGAGCAAAACAAGCTCCAAATTAGAAGACAAAAACAATAAAAATCAGAGCTAAAATAAGTGAAAAATGACACAAAAAATCCAAACATTACTGAAATGAAGTTTGTTTTTTGAAAAGACAAACAATATTGAAACTTTTTTGACAAGACAAACTAAGAGAAAAAAAAGAGATGACCCAAATAAATAAAATCAGAGGCTAAAAAGGAGACATTACGACAGATAATTTAGAAAGTCAAAGGATCATTAGAGATTACTATGAACAATTATATACCAATAAATCAGTAAACCTAGAAGAAAAGGGTAAATTCCTGGCACATATCAACTACCAGGGTTGAACCATAAAGAAATCTAAAACTTAAATAGGTAAACAATAAGAACAACATCAAAGCTGTAATAAAAAGTCTCCCAGGAGAGAAAACCCCAGAATCTAATGACTTTGCTCCTAAATTCTACCAAACATTTAAAGAACTAATAGTAATCACATTGGAATACTTAACTATTCCAAAAGAATGGAGGAAGAAGGGAGAATTTTGATCTCATTTTATGAGGTCTATATTACCCTGATACCAAAATCATACACATACACTGCATCAATAACAACAAATAAAATAAGAAAACTGCAGGCCAATGTTGCTGATTAACATAGATTAACCCTCAACACTAGCAAACTGAATTCAACAGCATATTAAAATACTATTCATCGTGATCAAATGGGTTTCATCCAAGGATGCAAAGATGGTTCAACATATACTAATCATGAATGTGACATATCACACCAGGAGAATGAAAGACAAAAATCATATGATCATTTCAATTTATGCCAAAAAAAGCATTAGATGAATTTTAGTATCTTTTCATGTTAAAAACTTTTTACAAACTGGGTTTAGAAGCAACATTCCTCAATATGGTAGAAGTCATATATTGGAGACCCATACTTACTATTGTATCAAATGGGGAAAACCAGAAAGCTTTTGCTGAAAGTCTAGAACAACATAATGATGCCCACTTTCACTACTGTTAATGAAGACAGCACTAGAAGTCCTAACTAAAGAAATTAGAGAGGAGAAAGAAATAAAAGACATGCAAATGGAAAGGAAGAAGTCCAAATTATTATTGTTGCAGATGGCATAATTTTATAATTAGAGAAAACTAAAAACCTCATCAAAGTATTTTGGAACTGATAAACAAATTCATTAATGTTGCAGGATACAAAATCAACATCAAAACTTAGTAGCATTTCTATGTTTGCAGAGAACAATTTGAAAAAGAAACCAAGAAATGATTCCCATTGATAATAAGCATAAATAAATTACCTAGGAATAAATTTACTCAAAATATAAAGAAAAAAGACATCTACAAGGAAAGCAATAGAACATAGATGAGAGAAATTAAAGGAAAAAAATGGAGAAATATTCCATGCTTGTGCATTGGAAGAATCAATATTGTTAAAGTGTCCCAACTACCCAAAGCAATCTACAGCATTACTGCAATCACCAGCAAAAAACCAATGAAATTCATCAAATCAAAGGAAAATATGATGCTACAATGTTTTATACTAGAGTTTCCTACAGATATCAGGGCAATTGGTTAATAAAATAAGTACTGAGCACAATTCTCCCTTCCACTGATTCAGGGTTGGACTTGGTATTCTTTTGGAATGCTTCCACTAGTCTCCCCCTAAAGGAGACTCAGTTTCTTCCTTATTCTGGGTCAGTTCAGCTAACTTAGAAAAAGTTTATTGGCTGTACTTGTAGGCCCTGCATGTCTTTTATAAAGCAGGTCTGCATATAATCCTTGGCTGCTCCTCCCCCTCTCCCACTTGTCCAAGTTAATATTTCCACTTGGGGGCTTGGGTAGGAGCCACATTTGCCCCATCAGCCACATTCTGATTAGTAGTTCGTTGTCTATCTGTCCCTGTTGTGCAGCTGTTATTACATGCTGTTTTTCATCCACAGTATGACAATATGACAGTAAAATCACTAGATCCTCTCAAGTCAAATAAAAAATGTTAGTCAAATGCTGAAACTTCTCTAAAAACATCCTGTAATTCACTGAGAAATTCCCTACTTTCTCTCTACAAGTTTCTAAGTCTGCTATGCTGAGGGAGCATGTACTTTTACAATCTCCTGTCTGTTATGAGAAGACACCCCATGTAAAGGAAGAAGACTAGGAGAGACCCAAAACTAGAGCTTCAGGGGAGCAGAGGCCAAGGCTGTGGTCTATCTGAACTATAACCTGGCAGGAAGTCCTTCATTTTTGTCCCCCTTCTCTTCACCCTTCTGGAGTATACACTGGTGCGCTTTTCCCTTCTGGGGTATACACTGGTGGGGAAGGCAAACTACTCAAAAGGGAACCTTTGGTGTTTTTCCCAGCCTATTTCCCCTCCAGTCCCTTGGCTTCCTTGCTCCCCTTTCTGGGAAGCCAAAGGTAAACACCACGCTTTCATATTCCAAACTTGGTCTAGAGTAGGGTGACCAGATTTTAACATCTGTAACGTGGGACAACATGGCGGGGAGCGGGGCTTGGGGCAGGGGATGGGGCAGGCAGGGCCTGACAACAATGCAAACTTTGATAAGCAGTTCTCGATAATCACTTCTCAGCAATTATTTATTACAGTTTAACATTATAAAATTAACAAAAATAATATAAAACTCATATTCTGGCAAAATAGCCATAT
>CAUYQV010018848.1:0-31624 GCA_963574575.1 Galagoides demidoff
GGTTCGAATCCCCAGCCCGGGCCCGCCAAACAACAATGATGGCTGCAACCAAAAAATGGCCAGGTGTTGTGGCAGGCGCCTGTGGTCCCAGCTACTTGGGAGGCAGAGGCAGGAGACTCGATTAAGCCCAGGAGTTGGAGGTTGCTATGAGCTGTGATGCTGTGGCACTCTACCCAGGGGGATAGCTTGAGGCTCCGTCTCAAAAAAAAAAAAAAAGGAACTTCAGTTTTTCTTGTCAGTTTATTTCGCTTATTAATCTTTTCAGGTTCAGATATCAAAAGACATATTTATGATACATAAAATTTTTAAAAAGAATAAAAATAGAACATGTATATTGTGATTACAATGGTATACAAACTTTGAGTAGTAGAAAAATACCAGATGATGACATTCAAAGTGCAAATAGCTCTTGAGTATGGCTGGACTCTGAACATTTTTCTTTTTCCATATTATGTGTAATATTACTAATAAAATGCCTTTTTAAAAAATCACTAAGGTAGGGCAGCAGCTGTGGCTCTAGAGTAGGGTGCTGGTCCCATATACTGGAGGTGGTGGGTTCAAACCACCACCAGCCAAAAAAAAAAAAAAATCACTAAGGTAATTAAAATGTTTGTTCCTATAATAATTAAAATCTAAAAACCACTTTAACTTATAAACTGCTACTCTAGTCTAATACAGTCTTGAATTCAGGTTTATAACTACCTTTATCTACAGGATCAAAGTTGATATGAGCTGATGTAACCTTCCCAAGGGCATTCTCTACTTCAACCCAGACTTCAATGTTGACAAAATACACAGGGGAATAGTCGACAGTGCACGAGTTGGGAGTGTCACGTTTTGCTTTACAGTCAGCAAACTTCTCTGTTGCCCTAACAAAAACAATGCAAGAATTAGTCATTAAAATCAGATCTGAAAAAATGAGAGCGAAAAGATCCTTAAAAGAGTTGAATGAGACCAAAATTGTTATAGCAACCTTTGCAATAAATCATTAATTGCTAAAAACAAATACAAATTTTTAAAAACTAACCTGCCTTTCTCTAAAACTGAATTTGATCTTCACCTTATGAAACAAAATTATTTTTAAATTTTTAGTTTAGAATATTACACTTTAGAATTTTATGCTCATTCCCACTGATCCCTCTCCAGAAATTATCCATTTTCTTGTGATCTATATGGTTTTTCTCCTTTTCTGAAACACAGTCTTCACTGTACCAGAAATATCTTTCTTTAAGGACAATATGCCTTAAAGAAAGGTGACAAGAGATTAGTGATAAAAATTTCTATCACCCCAGAAAATTCTCTCAGCTTCTTTCTAGTCAAATGCAGGTAACCACTTTCTGATTTCTGTCACCATAGTTCAAGTAATATTACCATATTTACTCACAGGTGTATAGACTATGCCTCAGTCAAAAATATTTATATATAAACACTATTTTTAAAAACAGGACACACCAAACCAAAATCAAAGAAGGAATCAAGGTAGAGGAGACAGGGATAGAATTTAGGCTTCTCTGAATATACCTCATTTAACAGATTTGACTTTAGTGATTTATTATTTTATATAATTATTAAGAAAAATTCCTAAAAAGTAAAAGCAAAATGAGGCATATAAACTTGTGTATTGAACTCTTGGTATAACCACATGGAAAAGAACTATTTCAAGAAATTTTAAAACACAGTAATGGGACAATGCATCCTTCATAGAGAAAAACAATCTTAAAATTGTTTTTAGTAATCATATTGTTGGTGCTAATACGTGTACTGTTATTCTGCAAATGTGTTTCCTTTAGGATAAAACAAATTAATAATTAATTGGCGTTGTTGGGAAAACTAGGGTTTTTAGTGAAGAGAGGAGATACAGATGTTAGAGGGATGAAATTATGTGAAAATCTGTGGTCCTAATTTTAAATTGGAAATATGAGTTCATATCTTTTATGATGTAATTTATCTTAAACTACAAATATTTCTTAGCTGTTTCCACTGAAAAAGTCTAGAAATTATGACCATCGTTTGAAGCTGGGTGATGGGTACCTAGGGATTTATACCATTCTTTTACTTCTATGTATAACTGAGATCTTCCAAAAGATGAAGATAAATGTTTAAAATAATATTATTGTTAAAAAAGAAATTCTAGCAAAAATGAGTAACTTAATAACGCTAACAAACAATGAACTTAAAATAATGTACCATTCCGATTTTAAAGTGAAGTTTGTTTCCAGATAAGTTTCCCTTCCGGGATCCCAATGACACATCATTTTCTTTCCCTCATTCACGATGCAATTCAAATTTTTAGGTTTCTCTGGAGGCACTAAAAGAGAATAGTTAGCAATGAATTCTCAAGAAGGTTTATATCCACAAATACTATGTAATGTCTATATTACCCAAGACATTTAATACCTAAATTCAGATAGAAAAAACAAACCCAAGCAGAAAGTGTGGACATAATGAAAGACTGGTGACAAAAAAGTTAATTTCTTTTCCATTCCAACTCAAACCTCCCTTTGGATAGTAACATATATTTTCTATCTTAATTGTTATTACCTAGTTTGTTTCACATTAACATTCTACATAAAACCAACTTTCATTTATGACTGGATTAAAAATACCCACTCATCTCTCCATTAAGTATATTTTTTGAAGTAATACGTTAACAAAAGGCAATTAAATAGAAGCAAGAATGATTAATTTATATTTCTCTTCTTACTGATTTCCCAAACTCTGCTGGAAGAAAAGCAAATGCTAAAACCATAAAGTTTGAGTGACCCACAAATTTGCTGCCCCACTTCAGGATCACAGAAAGTTGACTCTTTTTCCTTTGACCTTTAAACAAGGACTTTCTCCAGTATTTATCCACCTTCTTTAAGCAGCTGCTTTAAATGCATTTTCTCAACAATTAAAGGATATTGAAATTTATGATGACTATAGTCACAGATTTCAATTTGACAATACTCTTTTGGGGTATCATGTCAAATACTTTCTAGAAAAATGAAAATACACAGTGCCCATAGTTTAGTCAGCAGGGCGCTGGCCACATACACCAAGGGTGGCGGGTTTGAACCTGGTTCAGCACAGCTAAAAAAAAAAAATAGAAAAACTGAGGCAAGAAGATAGCTTGAGCCCAAGAGGTGGAGGTAGCTGTGAGCTATGATGCAACAGCAATCTACACAGGGTGATAGCTTGAGACTCTGTCTCAAAAAAAAGAAAGAAAGAAACTGAAAATAGCTTGACTTTTCAGGAAAGAGGTGAGACTTATATTAGTCTTTAGGCTTTTTATATATTAATAATACAAATGTAGTTTCTACTTCTAAGCTTATTTTTAAAAAATAAGTATGTCCAAAAGTCGCTGAGTCCACAGATTACTTCATTTCATAAAGATCAACAGACATTTAAAATATGTGGTTCAACTAGTTATGACAAGGACTGAAATAAGACAAAAACAAAACTTACATCCTGAAATGACTGTGATTCCATAAACATTCTGCTGAATCTGTCCAAATGAGAGAATGTTGCAAGTGAGCTGAACGTTTACTGAACCTATATTTGTAAAGGTGACACTGGATGCCGTGCGGTTTATGATCGTATATTGCTCCTTAGGAACAATAAAATGGTTTGTTTTCCAGATAATGTAAGTAGCATTTACGTGAAAAAAATCCATACATTTTTCCTTTAGCACACAAAGTGCAGTGAAATTAGAACCAACTTGTACCACTGGAGATTCAGGAGTGATGTAACCACATGGATCTATAAGTTGACCTACAAAGGAACAACAAAACACATATCAAACAGACTGAAATTTCTAGTACAAAATGCTATTTGGCTGACAGAATTCAATGTAGAGTCCCTTAGCCTTCACTAACTATCCCTAAAGACACAGAAAAAGAAGGAAACAAAGGTGAAAATTAATATGGTCAAAATTTAAGGCCTACATTTGTAAAGAGAGATTATCAGGTAGATTATTAGTAACGAATTATCAGGTAGATAGAGCTGAATTAAGAAAAACCTACTCAAGCTTTAGTCCCCAGTATGTATACTATTCTAACTTTCTTCAGGAAACAGAATGCCTGTGGCATGATTCACACCTGCCCCACACCTACATGTTCCATTATTCAGAGCCAGGGTCTAAACCAAACTCTCCAGAAAACAGGCAGTATGAGTCTGCTCTCCTTGTAGCCCTAAATACTGCGGTGGGATGCAGATGGCAATTTTGAGCAGCTTTCCTCAATGAATCCTATCTAGATGCCAGTGGTTTTTTGGATGGTTACTGACACAAAGCGGCAGTATACCATTGTCCACGTATAAAACTCAAACAAAAGAAACAGGGAGCAATAAAAACAGAAAGAACAGAATAAGATGGCCAAATCTATTAGTTTTAACATGTGTGGGATAAGATCCCCTATTTCAAAACCAAGAATCAGATTGGGTAAAAAAAAAAACAAACAAAAACAAATCACACACAACTATAAGCTTTATCTCTCACCTATTCGATGCTAATGACATCTAAATCCCTATGCTTTCAACAGCCTATTAGACAGAAGCTAGCCTACAGTTATTTTAAATAACATGCCTAAATCTATATGCATTACAGTCCCTTTCAAAGTTATTATTTCTTATTCTCATTTATCTAACTCTGCTAACAGCACCACTTCCACTCAGTCACCTAGGCCAGATACTGTGTAGTCACCTTCAACATCTCTAATTAGCCTTCTCTAATCGCCAACTTAACAATCCTGCACTAAGTCTTGTTGGTTCTATTTTCTTAATATGTGTATCAACCTCTTCTTTTTTTCCTGAGACAGAGACTCAAGCTGTTGCCCTGGGTAGAGTGCTGTGATGTCACAGCTCACAGCAACCTTCAACTCTTGGCCTTAAGCGATTCTCTTGCCTCAGTCTCCCAAGTAGCTGGGACTGCAGGTGCTTGCCACAACACCTGGCTATTTTTTGGTTGTAGTTGTCATTGTTGTTTGGCAGGCCTGGGCTGGATTGGAACCTGCCAGCTCCGGTATATGTAGCTGGCACCTTAGCCGCTTGAGCCTGATTCTTTTGGCCTGATTCTATTCTCTTTCTTTGTGTCAGTGTTCACAATTTTAAGGCAGCTTTCTTCAATGAATCCTACCTGCGAATAGTTTTTTGGGTGGTTACCTATGAAGGTATTTTGAAATTAAAAATGACTTAAGTTGGGCAGAGCCTGTGGCTCAAAAGAGTAGGGCGCCGGCCCCATATGCGGGAAGTGGCAGGTCCAAACCCAGCCCTGGACAAAAACTGCAAAAAAAAAAAAAAAAAAAAAAAGACTTATGTAAAGCACTTAGTACAATGCCTGGTACTCAAAAGCCCTACAATAAGTAATAGTCTAGCAACGTTATTATTACTTTCCAGATCCATGGGATCGCATCACATTGATAGGGTTTGGAAGGTTCCATCAGAGGTGAATGGTTCTGGTACTTAAGGTAAGAGCATAGAATAACAGAATTATGAATCTGAAAAGACACATGGAGAGCATTTATGTCAGCCCATTATTTTATAGCAAAAGAAAGGTGCGATACTTTTACAGAGTCAACCTTAATTATCCAATGTCAAACGTTGTTCCAGTCAAGATGACATAAAGGATAAAACTAACTTTAAAAGTTAAACAATTGTTTTCTTATTCCATATCACTCAAACTTAGCAAGAAAAATTAAAAACAGTTTTTGTAGTCAAAGCTGTACTCTCAGGCCAGGCTTGGTGACTCATTCTGGGAGGCCAAGTGGGAGTATCACTTGATGTCAGGAGTTCGAGACCAGCCTAAGCAAAATGAGACCCCCATCTCTACTAAAAATAGAAATAAGGGTGGCACCCGTAGCTCAGTGGTTAGGGCACCAGCCATACACACTGAGGCTGGTGGGTTCAAACCCAGATGGGCCAGCTAAAAAATAACAAAGACAATTGAACCAAAAAAAAAAAAAAAAAAAAAAAGAAAAGAAAAGAAAGAAATAATAGCTGGGTGTTGTGGTGGGTGCCTATACTCCCAGCTACTTGGGAAGCTGAGGCAGGAGGATTGTTTGAGTCCAGAAGTTTGAGCTAGGCTGAAGCCATCATACTCTAGCCTGGACGACAGAGTGAGGCTCTGTCTCAAAAAAATAAAAAACAGAACCAAACAAAAACTGTACTCCAAATGGAAACCTGAGACCTCTCATAAGGCATATAAGGCCCAGAGTACAAATGTGTATGTCTTTGTTTCAAAACTTATATTGTGGCCTTTTGTATCACTTTGCCGTTACTAATGCAAGTCTAATGTAAGTCCTAGTGCATTTATTACTGTCAATTTCCAATAGTAGGGAACTTCATGTCGAAGATCTTTACAAATAAGATACCCTATGATACTAGGCCAGACCTTACTTATAATTCCCTAGACCTCACTTTATTCCTTGGCAAAATCACTCCTGATTTACTTTCTCTAAAGTAACTACAGAGAACTGTAAATATGAAATATACCTTTTAAAGGACTAAACACCAAGTTATAAGAAGATTCCATGTTAATCATTTCTAATCATGTAAAATAAGAAAAATATTAAAAATGGATAAATGTTTCAGTTTTCAAAGTGAAACAGGCTCATTAACAGGATCCTATGCAAATTAATCTCATTTTTACAGAGCTACCAGACTGAGATTAAATTGTAGAAAGAGAATATTTTAATTAATAAAGGTATCTGATTGAGTTATTTTGAATATTCATGTGGGCAAGATGAAGAAATGTGGATTAGAATGTACTATAATAGATATTAGAATGAACACTTTGACATTGCTGATATTTGGCTACTTTTTATACATTCAAATTAATCTTTAATTGATTACACATATATGAAAAATACTAGGCTGAGCATGGTGGCTCATATCTATAATCATAGCACTTTGGGAGGCCAAGGTGGAAAGATCACCTGAAGCCAAAAGTTTAAGACCAGCCTAGGCAACATAGTGAAACCCTGTCTCTACCAAAAAAAAATGACTAAGAAAAAAGTCAATGAGAGGGTAGTCTTGAGCAGAAAGTGCTAAAGTGCCTGCCTCTCTTCACTCCTTGAGGAAGACTGTATTTTCCGATGATGGCTACACCTATATTTTCTTTCCATCCCCCACATTCTCCTCACAATGTGACTGATACTCCTTTCACAAAGCAGTGGGGTCTATTTTCCTCTCAACCATCACAGATCTGTGTGGGTGCTTGTGTCTACTCCAGACAGTGGAGTGCGCTATATGACTTCCAAGGTTAGATCATTAAAAGAATGCAGCTTCCAACTTTCATTCACTCTTGGGACATTGCTCTTGTTATCCAGCCTCACTTTGTGGCCATGTGTGGTGTTTTGATCAACAGCCCCAGCAAAGCCCTCAGCCTACAGCCAGCAACAACACCAGACATATAAATGAATGTACTTGCAGGTGATTCCCCTAGTTGATATTCCAGCTGCGGCCCCACAGAGTAAAGATGAATCTGTCCAGCTGTATCTGCCTATCTGCCTTTCTGATCCGGAGGAACCATGACAGATAATGAGTATTATCATTTTAAGTTTTGGAGTCCTTGTAAGGCAGTAAGAGATAGCTAATGCATTCCTGCTACTTTCAAGATTTTCATCAACAATTTTATCTCTTTATTGCCACACACTTATTAATTGGCAGAGGACATGACTATGATTGCCAAAACTTTGGAAGAAAATGTTAGGGTTCACAAGATTAGAAGAATAGGCTAGATCTAATAAAATGAAATTTGCAACAGAGGAAATAGTTCCTACTTAGGTTAATAAGAAATATAATAGGGTGAGGGAGAACTGGCTTCAAGTAAATGTGTAAAAACAACCTAAGAATTTTCACTGACCACTAACTTAACATAAAACTGTACCTTATTACCTGCCAAAAAGTTATACTGCTTTATAAAAATGGTGTTCAGATTAATGTAAGTAAGAGAGCCACAATATTCAGTCTAGTTCTGGTACATTTTTTAATAAGGTACGTTCTATTAAAAAATAATAGCCATGGTTATTATAATACAACATGGTTATTATAAGATGGTTATTATAATACAAAAACTATCCTTTTTCATATATTTACCAAATGCTTTCTATATATTAACTCATATAATCCTCCTAAAAACCCTAGAAGGTAGGAACCATTAGTATCTGAATTTTATAGGTAAGGAAACTGAGGCACAGATTAAATGACTGGCAAAGTGTAATAGCCAGGTAAGTAGGAGGGTTAGGATGGTATTATACTGTAAATGCTATATGGGCAAGTGAGAGGAGAATCAGGAGGACAGTCAGCACACACATATTAGGATAACTGGTAAGTTCCATTGGGGGAATAAGATTAGAGACAGAGGAAAGCAATCTGAAGAGAAAAAGAGTGGGAAAAGAAATTTGGCCTACTCTAGAAGTATAACTAATAAGGAAAAGTTACAAGAAGGAAAATGTGGATTCAAGAACAAGGAAGCTCTTTTTAAATATGATAGATTTTAAACACATCCTTTCTGTTACTTTAAGTGTCTGGGATTTGGTGAGGGAGTGATTTAGAGGAGTGATTCTTAAACTGTCAAGAAAGATCAGTTTTGTTAACCTCTTCCAATCTGTCACAAACTTATACTTTCATTTTATACTGTGTTTGACAGTACAGGTCCACTGATCACATGCTTGGATGTCATGGCTATGTAAAACTGTTAAGACTTTCTAAATATTTATTCTTAATTTCTGTATTTATGTCACCGTGGACTAGTAACAACCAGATCTCAGGAGGGCATCAAGCTATAAACTTCAGTCTGACTAGCACTGCTTCAGGTACATCTTCATTCTAACTATCATAACCACACTGGTCAGGGAAATTAAAGAGTGAAGTGCTAAGAGTTATTAACAGATTTTCTCCTACTCCTTCATTAAAACAAAACAAAACACGCTTCCTTCCCTTCCCCTCTTTAAAGTTACTGTTAGTATAGCTAAACAGCAATTAGGATTACTGAATGACTGCAACAACTCAAATGATACAGAACAGATTATCAAGAGTATTCCTAATTATTAAAATCATTTTAAGACAATATTTTTTCAATAATTATCCTAGAAAAACTATAAAAACAGAACTAAACATTTAAACATAAATTAATTTTATATAATGATATAAAGATATACAGAGAGGCAATAAAGTTCACTGTAACTATTTAAATTGCCCACGAACCTTATGGCCACCCTGTATAAACCTGGTTTGTGGAGTTAGAAGTTAGGATATTTCGTGCACCTTACCCATAGATTCAGCAGTGAGGAAAATAAAGAAGGCTGGTACTAGCCAAATCTGCAACACCGACATCTTGGCAAAGATACTTCTGTAACAAACACATGTTATATTCTTTTTAGTATTTTTTCATTTATATGCATGTAATTTAAAGACTCTATCTTTTGTTCCCTAAAAGGTGGTAAAATCCTTATGAGAATGCTTTAGAAAACAAGTTTTTGGATTACTTTTCTTTATTCCCCACTGAAGTCATAACCATGTAAACATTGCTAGAATAGATAATTTATACTTTTAAAGTTAATTAAAAGAGAAATCCTTTTTCTTCATGATACAAAGTCTTACACCATTAGTAAATAACTCTGTGAGATTGAGAACTTCAGAGAGACAAATTTCTGCATGGCAAAATCCACTATATGAAACCTCAAAAGATACTTGGTGAATGGAAAAGACTGTAATCCACAGCATGACCAAATGACCAAAAATATTCCCTAACATATGAAGAAAGCCTACAAATCACTAAAATACTAAGACCTCACAAAAACAGGCAGAAAGATTTAAATAGGTAGTTGATAGAAAAGGAAAGACAAAGTAGAACGGCTGTAAGTTGACCTCTCAAGGGAGAGGTGGCCAACTCTCTAGCTTTCACTGTATCATTAACTCCAGCATAAGAAAAGCTGCTTTCACCTCACTCAAAATGAGCCCAGAAAGAAATGCAAAACAATACACGCTGGAAAACAATCTGGCAGTTCTTTACCAAATTATTAAAAGTACACCATAAAACCTGGCATTTCTATTCCTAAGAAGGTCCACCACAGAATACAAATAAATGTCCAAAGTAAGAATTATACTCACTCAAGTGTTCATAGAAGCTTTATTCATAATAGTTCCAAAGTAGAACCAATAAAAATGCCTGATGACTGCTAGATGGATATATGTATAGCCAAATAGCGGTATGGCCATACAACAGAATACTACTCTGCAATACAAGAAAATGAAGTAGTGATGCAAGAGCAAGCATGAATCTCCACGGCAAAATGCTTAACTAAAGATGCCAGACACAACAGAATTACTTTATAATGCTGTTTATAGGAAATTCTAGAAATGCCAAAACTAGGGTGACAGAAAGCAGATCTGTCTGGGGCTGAGGCAGAAGAGGGAAATACATGTAAAGGGGAGCTTTTGGGGGTGACAGAAATATGAAATATTCTATGACCCAACTGTAGTGGTAACTACAAGACCATTTGCATTTGTCAAAATTCATTCAATTGTGTCAAGAATTATGAATGCTCTGGGACTTTACCCTCCTTTCATGCTAACAAGTTAGTCTGCCATAATTTATTAGATAATGGCAAGACAGGAGATGCCTGAATCAGAGACAAAGGACTTTATTGCTCATAATAACAGTAGTCAGAGTATCAGCATTTTCTTATGCTAGTTGCTAGAGTCCCAATTCCCACAGTGTTATGTGAAGAGTCAGGTGACATGTCACAGGGTGACCTACAAAAAGATGAAGCTTAAGCTCCCCTGTATACTCTTTGCACCTTTCTATGTTGTACTAATATGACTTTTAATACTTATGCAAAAAACCAAATACAACTTAAATTAAAAAAGTCACAAGGTATAGTAATCACAGCACTCTGGGAGGCTGAGGTGGATGGATCGATCGCTTGAGCTCATGAGTTTGAGAACAGCCTGAGCCCAGAAACAAGACCCCGTCCCTACTAAAAAAAAGAAAAGGAAAATTAGTTGGGCATGGTGGCATACTCCTGTAGTCCCAGCTGCCTAGGTGGCTGAGGCAAGAAGATCACTTGAGCCTAAGAGTTTGAGGTTGCTGTGGGCTATGATGATGCTGTAGCACTCAGTGTACCCAGGGTGACAGAGACTTTGTCTCCAGAAAAAATGAAAACAAAAATTAAAAAAACACCATGTATAAACTTTTTCTCCTAAATAAAATTAACTTGATGCTGGAAGGCTTTAGAGTACTGCACTTGTAACACAGTATTCTTTTATTCAATATACAAACTTAATGTATTCCCTAACATGTAACAGTCACCTCTGTAACAAAATTATTTGATAATGAACTGTTTAGATTGTATTAAGAATAGGTATAGAAGAACTAAACCATTGTTACAGAAACCATTTTCCTCCACCTGTTTCATTCTTTACTCCCTAACTTTAAATAGCCCCATGTTGAAAAAAATCCACCACAATATTTCACCTTTCTATTGATGTATTACATTCCTAGAACAATCTCTAAGAGATTCATGAAAGCATTTATGATTACTTCAAAGTAATTGATTTACAAGTGTTATGGAATACAAGTAAAAGAAAACAGGCAAAGGTAGGTTTTACATTTTAATAGTTAGAAATAATGTCTCCTAATTTTTAAAAGCTTATCATTGAGATGTGATGAAGGAACATCAATTATAGTGCTTGATTACACAGTCCAAACCTAGGCGAGAAAGACACACCTCAACACTATATAAAATATTATGTGCAATATAGTTAACTTCATTTGGGGGAATATCTTGCCTTAAAATTGACAGAAATGATAGAACTCTGCTTATTTTTCCCCTTTTATTTTATTTATTTATTTTGGCTGGGGCTGGGTTTGAACCCACCACCTCCAATATATGGGGTTAGCACCCTACTCCTTTGAGCCACAGGTGCCACCTGTCCCCTTTTATTTTGTTAACAGTAAATATTTAATTTAAAATTCTATTAATGATGCCAGGAGTGGTGGCTCACGCCTATAATCCTTGCACTCTGAGAGGCCAAGGCAGGTGGATTACCTGAGCTCAGAAGTTCAAGACCAGCCTGAGCAAGAGAGAAACCCTGTCTCTAAAAAAACAGCCCGGAGTTGTGGCAGGTACCAGTAGTCCCAGCTACTCAGAAGCCTGAGGCAAGAAGATTGCTTGAAACCAAAAGAGTTTGAGATTGCTGTCAGCTATGATACCACTGCATTCTACCACGGGTGACAACGTGAGACTCTGTCTCCAAAAAAAAAAAAAATAATAATCTATTAATGACAGTACCCTGTCTCCTTACTTCTTAATTTTCTATACATACATTACAACCATATATCCACAAATTGCATACACTGATTTTCCTTGAAATGTGCAAGGAAAGTCAAAACATGATTAGTAACCATAAATATAGGAAAGATCTATTCCAAAAACTGTTTTCTTCTACATTAGTAATTCATCAACCATGAATAAATCTGGAAAAAGTTGGTCATATCTGTATTAAATTAACTACTTATTAAATTATTTACTTAAAAATTTATCCACAGTTAAACTCTCTTCCATTAGTACCCAATTATGAGTTCACAACAACACTTCAATGCTACTTTACATTATACAAAATAATTTCCCATAAATTATTTCACTTGATTCTCTAATACCTTAGAGTAGATAGGGCAGGAATTTAACAAAATAAAATACAAAAGTTCAGACAAGGTAAATTACTTACCCAAAACACCAAATTAGTAAGTGAAGGAACAAGGATTTGAAACTAAATCTTCCGCCTCTAAATGTTGTGCTCTTTCCATTGGGTCTCACTGTAAATGGAAGAAAGCCTTGGTCAGAAAGCCTTTGGTAACTTTCAGTATATATGTACTTTTAGAATCCCTGTCTGTTAGGTTTTCAGGTTTGTAGAAAGCATCCCACTTTAGATTAATCTTCTGAGCTTCAGAATAAAACAATCCCATAAATACCTATCTGTTCAAATATCCTAGTATTATGTTTTGCTGTACACTTGCAATGTTATTGGTTCGCCTACACCTAATCCAAACTTCTTTGATATCTATGTAATGTCACACAAATGTGAAAGAGATATTTTTCTGAATTTGACAAAAACAGTTAAAACAGTTATTTAACAGAATCATACTTTTTGTCTTTTATTACCACTAAGTTAAGCCTACTAACTCAGCTATCAAACTATTCTCTGCACAGAGATAAAATTTTATATTAAGAGATGTTGCTCAGTACTAGGTTTAATTGTAGCGTAAGAACTGGTGTCTCAGCTGGATGCGGTGGCTCACACCTGTAATCCTAGCACTCTGGGAGGCTGAGGCAAGGAGATTGCTTGAGCTTATGAGTTTGAGACCAGCCTGAGCAAAAGTGAGAACTTGTCTCTACTAAAGGTAGAAAAACTGAGGCAAGAGGATAGCTTGAGCCCAAGAGTTGGGAGGTTGATGTGAGCTATGATGCCACAGCACTCTACCCAGGGGGACAGCTCGAGACTGGCTCAAAAAAACAAACAACAAAAACAAAAGAAAACTCAAGAACTGGTGGCTCATCTTTGCTACACTCAATCTTAGCCAAAAGGCCAAGAAGCGACGGTGGCTCATCTTTGAAATACAATAACTTGAAAATTTAAGGCAATGAGGTGAATCCCTCATTACTGTTTCACGCATATTAAAGGCTTAGACGTAATTTAACAAAGCAACAATATTTTAACAAGATGTCAAATGAAAAGAAATTGAAAAAAATGTCATGTGAAAGTCCACTATAACCTCACCAAGAGATAACTACTGTGACCATTTTGGTGGATATTCTTGCCAATTTTTCTATGCAGATATACTTTACTATTTTACTAAGATGGAAAAGCAGCCAAAGACAATATATAAACAAATGCACATCACTGCATTCCAATAAAACAATATTTATAAAAACAGGATGCAAGCTGGATTTGGTCTGTGGGCCATAGTTAGCCACGCTCTGTTTTAAATACCATGTAATTTACTTATTTTGCTTATTGTTTATTATTGGTTGAATTGTCCTCCCCCCTCCCCACACAAAGCTATGTTGAAGTCCCATTCACTAGTAACCACAAAATGGTACCTCTTTGGAAACAGGACCACTGCACATATAATTAGGTAAGATGTCATACTAGAGTAAGCTAAGGTGGGTCTTTGGTACAGTAAGACTGGTTTCCTTAAAAGGAGAGACAGAGACATAAGAAGAATGTCATGTAATACAGGCAAAGATTGATGTAGTTGTAAGCTAAGGAATGCCAAAGATTGATGGCTACCATTAGAAGCTAGAAGAGGCAAATAAAGATTCTATCTGGAGTCCCAAAAAGACTTCTAGCCTCCAGAACCTTGAGAAAATTCATTTCTCTTGCTTTAAACCACTCAGTTAGTGGTAGAGATTGAGTATCCCTAATCTGAAAATCTGAAATGCTCTAAAATTCAAAACTTTTTTGGAGTACCAATATAACAGTCAAAGGAAATGCTCACTGAAGCATTTAAAATTTTAAATTTTTAGATTTAGGATGCTCAACTGCTAAGTATATAAGAAAACATTACCAGATTAAAAAAAAAGTCAGAAATCTGATCTATTTTGGATAAGGACACTCAACCTGTACTTTGTTAGAGTAGCCCTAGGAAACTAATACATTGTCTGTGTCCCCAAAATAGAAGGTAAGTAAGGAGTGAATGAGTAGGCCATATATGGTAGGTATATGCTTAGCTATGTATATTTTCTTTGGTTATGTATCTGATCAAATATTTTGATAACTTTTTAATTGGGTTTCTTAGTTCTCATTATAAAGTTGTAAAAGTTTTAAAAATATATTCTGGATAGAAGGCCTTTATTAGAAAATTGATTTGGACATTATTTTCTCCTAATCTGTGGCTTGCCTTTTCCTTCGTGTAAGTGTCTTTTGAAGAGCCCAATTTATTAATTTGTGTATAAGAAATCTTTGCCTGGCTTGGCGCCTGTAGTTCAATAGCTAGTGAGACCAGCCACATACACCAGACCTAGTGGGTTCAAATCCAGCCAGGGCCTGCCACACAACAACGACAAAAAATAGTCAGGCATTGTGGTGGGTGCCCATAGTCCCAGCTACTTGGGAGGCTGAGGCAAGAGAATTGCTTAAGCCCAAGGGTTTGAGGTTGCTGTGAGCTGTGACACCAGGGCACTACCAAGGGCGACATAATGAAACTCTGTCTCAAAAAAAAAAAGATCTTCCAAATGATACATTTCATTCTATGAATACAATATCAAAATATCACATTTGTTAATATTACTACCAACCTCATCAGGAACACCTTTATGTATTAGGACGCTGTCGAACTTACAGTATGAATATGAGTTTCCCAAAATTCTAATTTTTGCTTGAAAGCTAGACCTTTGTCACTGGCAATGACAACTGTCAGTTGTTTCCCTTGAAATGAAACATAGACTTAGTTCATTCTTAAAATATTTTTATTGTATGTATAAATATTAATATGTGTAAGGTGTACAACATGAGTTTTGATCTAAAAATGCATAATGAATGAAGAGCTAAAAGTAGTTCTACCATTCATTCCAGAAATCCTACCACTGAGTATCTACCCAAATGAAAGAAAATAATTTCATTCAAAAGATACCTGCTCTCAAAAGCATGCCACAATTCATAATCACAAAGGTATGGAACTAATATTAGGACTCATCACTTGATGAGCAGATAAAGAAAATATGGTGGGCGGCGCCTGTAGCTCAGTCAGCAGGGTGCTGGCCACATACTGCAGAGTGTGGCAGGTTTGAACCCAGCCTAGACCAGCCAATACAACAATGACAACTATAACAACAGTAACAAAAAATAGCCAAGCATTGTGGTGGGTGCCTGTAGTCCCAGCTACTTGGGAAGCTGAGGCAAGAGAATCACTTGAGCCCAAGAGTTTGAGGTTGCTGTGAGCTGTGATGCCACTGCACTCTAACCAAAGCAATATAGTGAGACTCTGTCTCAAAAAAAAAAAAAAAAGAAATCTTTGCCAAATCTAAAGTCACAAAGGTTTTCTCCTAGAAGTTTTATGGTTTAGAGTTTTACATTTAGGTCTTTGAATACTTCACATATGGTGTGAAGTTAAGAATTCAAGTTCATTTTGAAAAAATGGATGGCCAATTGTTTTAGAACCATTTGCTGAGAAAACTATCCTTTCCCAAGTGAATTGCTGCTGCAGCTTTCTCAAAAATCAGTTGTCCACATGTGTGGGTCTATATGCATATGCTCAATTCCACAGGTATGCAAACTTTTCACATAAAGGGTAAATATTTTAGGCTTTATGGACCATAAGGACCCTGTTAGAGCTACCAATGTACTACTGTGGCACAAAAGCAGTCATTCATAATGCATAAATGAAAGGGAACAGCGGTATTCTAATACTACTACTTTATAAAAACAGGAAGTGGGCTGGTTCACCTGAGGGGTGTACTTTGCTAACTCCTGCTCTGTTTATTCCTTTCATCTATTTGCTTATCTTTATGTAGTGACTACACTATCTTGACTGTAACTTTATGTCTTGAAATCAATGTTCTGTGAACTTAAAAAGTACTCCTGTTGTAGTAGAGCGTTACATAAATGTCCATAACACTGATAGGACTTTTACATAACAGTCCATAACATTGTTTTGATAGGGTTTTTCAAATATTCTATGTTCTTACAGTTTTTCTGTATACTTCTATGAATTATTGAAAGAGGGGTACTGAAATTCCAAAATATAATTGAGGGTTGATTTATTTCTCCTTGCAGTTCTATCAGTTTTTGCCCCATATACTTTGAAGCTGTTATTTAGTATATCCCCCTAATGAACTGACCCTTTTATAAAACTATCTTCTTTACCCCAGTAGTATTCTTTTCTCTGACATCTACTTTGACATTCAGGCTTCTTTTGATTGCTGTTATCATGGAATACCTTTCTCATCCTTCTGTGTTTAATTTGTTTCTTCTTCAGATTTACAGGGCATTTTTTGTTTTTTTTGTTTTTTTTGTAGGTAGCATGTAGTTGTATCTAATCTGACAATATCTGCTTTTCAATTGGGTATTTAGATCACATACATTTAATATCATTTTTGATATGGATGGTTAGGTTTAAAGCTATCATCTCCATACTTGTTTTCGACTGAACTGATCTTTTCTCCCCATTTCTTCCTTTTCTCTTACTTTTGTTAATTGAATATTTTTTATTCTGTCTTCCCTTCTTTGTTGGCTTATAAGCTGTAATTCTTTGTTTTTATATCTTAGTGGTTGTTTTAAGGTTTATAGCATACATTTTTCACTTATTGATCTAGTATAAAATAGTATAATTCCATTCTTTCCTCTTGACCTTTGTGCTATTTGGCATACATTTTAATTTTGCGTATGTTATAAATCATTTGTCATTATTTTTGTTTAAACAGTTAATTATTAATGCTTTAAAAGAGACTTATACAATAAGAAGAAAATCATGTGTTAGATGCAGTGGCTGGGTCTGGCCTAACACTTTAGGAGGCTGAGGCAGGGGGATTGCTTGAGGCCAGGAGTTCGAGATTAGCCTGGGCAACAGAACAAAACATCATTGGTGAGTGGTGGAATGTGCTTTTAAGTCTGAGCTACTCAGGGGTACTGCTTAAACTAAGGTGACCAGATTTTAACATTGGTAAAGCAGGACACCAATGACCAGGAGTCAGGTGGGGGTGGGATGGTTCTTAATTAAAAATTTGGTCTACATGGAGCAATAAAAATTCTCATAGAACGCAAAAATAGTATTGTAATTTTTTTTAAATTTCAACATAAATACAATTTACAAATATAATACATTAAAAAAATTATGTATAGTATTATTTTATTCTTTGGCATATTTCTCGTCAAATTCTAACAACTGATCAACAATATGAACTTTGAAAAGCAGTTCTCAATAATCAGTTCTCAACAATTATTTGTTATTATTAAAGTTTGACATTATAAAATTAACAAAAATAATATAAAACTCATATCCTGGCGAAACAGCCACGTGGCAGCTGAAAACCGTATATTCCCTTCCCGTTGTCCTGCCGTTCCCTAGCTTAAACCCAAGAGTTTGAGGTTACAGTGATTGGGCCACTGTGCTACAGCCTAGATAACAAAGTAATATCCCGCATCTTAAAAAAAAAAAAGGTAAAAGAAAAGACTCTTAGACATTACCATGTAGTTACCAATTCTAGAGCTTTTAATTTCTTTCTACAGAACCATATTTTTATATTTTCAGTGGTACAGATTCTCAACAGTTTCTTCTTTCAGTACTTTAATACGGCTTTCTTTCTTCTTACTTGCCTTGTTTCACGATCTGCTATCAGCCTCCTCTTTGTTCCTCTGTATGAAAGGTCTTTTTTCCTTCTGGATATACTTAGGATTCCTTTTTATCACTAGTTTTGAAAAAATTGATTGTGATGCACCTAAGTGTGGTGTTTATCATGTTTCTTTTGCTTGGATTCTATTGAGCTTCTTGTATCTATTAGTTTATAATTTTTATTAGAAACTATAAAGTATCTATGGCTAATTATATTCTCTACTACTAAGGCAAGAGATCCTTCTATACACTCTACATAATGTTCTATGAGTCAAGATGTTTTCCCCTCTGGCTGGTGAGAACAGGCACTATTTCTGACCCATGGGAGCACCATCACTGTTACCTCTACTCCTTTCGGGAGGTTCTGTCCCTGGTGGTCATTAGTTTCTTTATTTTACATACTTACACTGATGAGTACTCAGCTGAAAAGTTGAGGGGACCTCTGAAGCTTTCCCTACAGAATCCTCTCTTCTCCAATATTCTGTTTTATGAACTTTCTTCTCCCCAGTCATTCCTTCAAGACTGCCTACTGGCCTCAGCCTGGGTTTTCGAGACCTGTGCCAAATCCTCTCTCTCATGGTAGGCTACTACAATCATAGGGCTCACGGCAATCCCATCTTCTAAAATTGTTTTTCATCACCTGATGTTCAGCATCTTAACCACTGTTTTATACATATTTTGGTTTTTTGGTTGTTTCACGCAGGAGGGCACATCTGGTCCTTGTTATTCCATCTTGGCTAGAATTCCAAGTTGCACAGATGTTTGGATACCAGGTCAAATGAGGATTATATAATACTATTGTCAAAACTGTAGTATTGTAAATATTGGTGTATAAAAGTCTAAACAGATATGAAAACAAAACCAAAATGTAAATATTAACAAGTATTTAGCCTGAAATACCAAGCATAGTTCAACTTGAGAAAATATATTAACATCACTCACTATATTGACAGATTAAAGCAAAACAATAATAATCATTCCAACAGGTGTTTGAAATGTATCTGATAATATTCAGCAATTGTTCATTTAAAATTTTAAGATAACGACAAAGTGTTAGAACACTAAGTCTAAAAGAGACTATCCTTACCTTGATTAAGTATAATAGAAAAGGTAAGAGGAGGGCCTATGGAAATGGACTGCTTGTGTTCAAATCTCAGCTCCTCTAGTCTTCATAAAATATCTTAAGCAAGTTTTTTTAAATGTCCCTCACTTTCAGTTCCCTTATCTATAAAAATGAAAATAACATCATCACCTGCCCATCTACCACCAGGAATGTTACGAGAATTAAGTAAATACATGTGAAGTGCTTAGAATCATCTGGCTTATAGTAACTACTCGATAAAAAGTAATAGCACTTACTCCTAGTGTAGCTCTTGGTGTTACTGCCACTGCTATCAGAAACCTATAGTAAGTACCTGTATATTTAAAGGTAAAAATTAGAAGCATTTCTGTTAAAGTCAGGATTCAGAAAAGATGCTTAGAGTTCTAGAGGGTTTACTCAAAAATCTAAGATATAATACATAAAAATGGAAAAAAATTGCAGATGATATGATCATTTTATCAAGAAAAAGAATGAAAACCAAATGACAAACTATTAGGACTACCGAGTGTTCAACACAGTAGTTCAACAAAAGGTAATCAAAAAAAGAATAGCTCTCCTACACACCAGTAATAACCTGTTACAAAATAATTGAAAAAAGTCCTACTCACAGTAGCACCAAAAAACTACATACATGTCGGCCAGTGCCTATGGCTCAAAAGGGTAGGGGGCCGTCCCCATATGCCGGAGGTGGCAGATTCAAACCCAGCCCTGGCCAAAACAAACAAATAAAAACTATAGCACGTCTAAGAAATATCTAATCAGAACTATGTGAGAGCTTTATGGAGAAAACAGTAAAACCTTACTAAAAGGTGCATCAACACGATCTAAATACAATGGAATGAGAAAGCCAACATAGTAGACATGTCAATTCTTCACAAATTAATATGTAAATGCAAAACAACATTACTCCAAATAGCAAAGTGGTTTATTCTGGTACTTTACAAACCAATTTAAAATTTCATGCAAAATATTAAAGAACAGCCAAAAGCCAATTTCAAAAAGAAGAATAAAGAGGAGACTACTAACTAGTTCTACCACACAGGCAGTAATTAGAACAAGGCACTGGCAAAGGAACAGACAATCACTGGTATGGTACAGAACAAAACAGACTCAAGTATATGTAAGAATTTAACAGTTGATTTTTAAAACAACTCCTATCACTGGAGAAATAAAGAACAATTCAATAAATGGTACTGGGGCAAAAATAAGCAAAAAATAAAGTGAGAACCCTATTTCATCACAGACGCATGCACACACACCTTATCCCCAACTGACTCCGGATCTAAATGCAAAAGAAAAGTTATGAGCATATGAAAGAAAACACAGAACATGCTTACGGCCTTAAGAGTACAGAAGGCCTTTTACAAATTATCACTGTTTTAGCCAAATGCAAAGGTTTAAAGCGTATTTTGATGAACATCCATGTTCTTGCCATCACTTAATAAATTAAACATTACAAACATAATTGAAGCCAAATAAATAAACAGTTCCTGCCCTTATGAAATTTAAGGTTTAGAGAGGTAAATATGCACGAAGTACTACAGGAGCACAGACAGCACCCGATCCAGACCGGGTTCAGGACCACCCAGTCATGAAATGAGGGTTAAGGGTTTTCCAGACAGAAAAAATAACATACACATACACTATACATCATCTTTGATTCTAAAGATTCAAGTGAAGATTACCAATGGCAAAATCCAGAGCACACCGGTCTACCAATCTGTGCTACCAACCAGAAAGCTGTGCTTTCTGAAACAGCTCACATCAGTTTACTTGCCACTAGGGGGTGGAGTTGGGGAAAATGTATAAAGCAGAACATCCAAACAAAAAGAGATTATGCAGAAGGCACCAACACGAAAAGCACCATTTAGAAGTAATGATTAAGCCAATCTACCTTAGAGCAAAGGATGAAGAGATTACTTACAAGAAAATGAAAATTTGGAGACATTCAAATTTTATCAGGGTGACAGATTTATAGTACTGAAAGGAATGAACTTCCTGCTCTGGACATGCATCTTTAAAACACTAATCTATATACTACAGCCATATTTCAACATACACAGCTGTCTTATTCATATTTCTCATTAAATCTAAGATTCACTGGATAAACTGCAGGATAAAAAAAGAGGCTGCGGCCATTGTGACAGTATCACAAGTGTTTCTAAAGCTTTTCACATTGTTGAGCATCTCTGCTTCTCCAAATTCTCATGTTTCCTGGTTTCTATATAACTATATAATGTAGTTGAATTCTTTATCCACTTTCCTGCCTCTTTTACTGAATTCTCTGCCTAGCTTTCATCTCCTGGCTATGAATATACCCAAAGATGAAGTATTTGACACTTATTTTTCTTTTCAAAATACCAACTTCCTTGAAGATGTAAGAAAGACTTCAATTATTATCTTAACAAAATAATTTCAAGAATTCTGGCTTGGACCTTTTGTTAAAGTCTAGTTACATGTCATTTTCTTGGATACTGTGTCTCTGACTCAAATCAACAGACATATATACACACTTACAAATACATAAATGCACCCACTTTTAAAAAAATCATAGGGACTTATCTTTTTATTTACAAATAACTCATCTCTGCCTAGGTCAGTGGAGTTCATTGTTGTTTCTCTTCAACTATCCATTACATTCTAGCTTTTCTTAGTCACAAATCATGTCTTTCCTTTTGACCCTCTACCATGACTAATTTAACGTGGGCACTGATCACCTCAAAACTTACAACAGCTTTCCTGCTTCCAATTTCTTTCCTCCCTCTCCAGCATTCTGAACATAATTGTTGGATGTCTCTCTCTAACACACTATTTTAAACCCATCACACTTTTTTCCCTCAAAGCTTTTTAAAGAGGAATAATATCCAATGTTTTAACTATAGTATTTAAGAACTTAAAATATTGTCTTTATTTTGCCTATCCAATATATCTTTTCCAATATTCATGTCTCTCTACTCTTAAAAACAGTCCTTTCCTCAGACTTCTTCCTCAAGCTACCCCACCACTGTGCTTTCAGAAAGAACTGCTTGCATTTGCAAGCAATATGGATTTTCCTCCAATCATGCTGAATATCATTTTTGCAGTTTCTGCAAAGTAAATATTTAAGCTTCTCATTTTGCTTAACCTCACCATGCCATTCATAATTTTGTTTTCACCTTTCATCAGCCATCCCTATAGACTCTAAGCTCAAGCCACACCAAACCATTAGACTTCCCCTAACATTACCTTGTTCTTTCAGTTTGTGATTCTACATACGCTATTTCCTGCCTCTATAATACCTTTCCTGATTGCATAGTGCTACTAACTTCTTACAACCCAGATGAAACTTCACTTTGTCAGTGGAATCACCCCTCACTCTCACAAACATCTTTGCTCTCAGTGTAATCTTACAAAGTTCACTAATATGACTCATGACATTGCACTGTAATTGTTTCAAATCTCGATATACTCAGAATCTAACTTGTTTTGAGGCACCTACTAGACAATTAGGAGTGGGTGTGAAAAGGCCTGCTATGACAGTATTATTCCACTCACTGTCACTCAAGTATACTATGAAAAGGCAGCATGTATCATGGTTGAAAGCTCAGATTTTAAGTCCAGGCTAAGTAAGAATTTTGGATCTACCACTTAGCTACACAAGTTACTAACCTTTCTATGCCTGGTTTTCCCTATGTGTAAAACCAGGATTAATTAGACCTATCTTATAAGGTTTTATGAAGATTAAATGTATCAAACAGTGCTTAAAACAGTAACTGATACAAAATAAGCATTAAATATATATTGGCTATTATAATAATTCCTGATCCTTTTCACGTGATAGTCTTCTATTAGGTTTTATATTCTCCATTCTATGTTGTGTCCATATTCTCTGTGACGAAAGGGCTTCCTTCATATTTCCCTTTATCCAAATCTTACTCAGCTTTCAAGGCTGACTTCTGGTAGGGCCTCTGCGCATTACAATCCTTAAATGATCACTCTCTACTTTAATTATCTATAGCATTTTCTGTATAACTCTGCATTTAATTAAAAACTGCTTTGCATCTTTGTAATTTTTCAGGTGTAAGTTTTGTCAACCCAATTTTTGTAAAAAGGTCCTGATGATATCTCATACATCTCTGCGAGTTCCTACAGCAGGTGATAAGTGCTTAGTATTTGTTCTGTAAGACAATAAAGCACAATAAAAACCTCAATTCTGATCAAATTGCCTTTGCAATCAAAGAAATAGAGAAGCTTGTGAAAACATTCCATGCTTCTCTAGAAGCTAAAGTTGCAAATGTATTGGGGCCAAGGAATTCTGACTCTCATTAAAGTGAAGAAGCTCTGAAATAGCTTCCAGGGGAAAAACCCTCCCTGACACTCTAGAGGAGTTAAGGGTAGCCCTTATATTCCCAAACCAAATTATAGCACTGTATTTTCTATGAGAAATGTGGCAAAATAATTGAGAGAGCCCAAGATTTGGAGTCACACAGATCTAGGTTTTAGAGCAGTGGTTCTCAACCTTCCTAATGCCACAAACCTTTAATACAGTTCCTCATGCTGTGGTGAGCCCCAACCATAAAATTATTTTCGTTGCTACTTCATAACTGTAATTTTGCTACTGTTATGAATCATAAAGTAAATATCTGATATGCAGATATGCAGGATGTATTTTCATTGTTACTAAGGGGTCGCGACCCACAGGTTGAGAACTGCTGTTTCAGAGGGACTCAGAGCCCGTTTTCTTCTTTAGAAAGTACACACCTACTTCACAGGTATGTAACAATACATTTTAACACCTACTTCATTGGCACATAACAATCAATATTCACCCTAATATTTAACTAAAATGCAAATTCTTGGGAAAAAAATTTAAATTAACTAAAAATACTGCAATTCATAAAAATGAGAACATTTTTAGTTACATAAGAATAGGCTGTATTAAATTAGCTGGCAGCAGTATTTATAATACTCCAAATTAGCCATAAGAAAATCAAACAAGTATATTGTCATCAATAATAGACTTGAGTTGAGGGGGGAAATCCGCTACAAAGTTTATCCTCCTTTTTTGACACCCCTTCCTGTAATTTTATTCATTTGTAATTAAAAGCAAATGCTCAAAATTATCAAAGAGAAATATTCAGAAAGTACAATTTAATATCAGCTTGGTTCTATAAATGTAGCATTCTGGTTCATTGTCCGGAAATACTTCCAAATAAGAATTAACATGAATTTAAGAAATTAAGATAATGGCGAACAGCTCCTCTGATGATCTGAGTCAGTAATTTCAAATAAAGAGTTGTTCCAACTTGAAGCTGGCAGTCACACACAGTCTAAAGGGTTTGTTTACAGCACTGACTAAACCAAATACCCCAATCTTTTAGACAATTCATTCTGGCATTCTAATAATTACCTTAAGACAGTGTAACTGCCGAATTGTCAAATAGTTTACAAATTAAACCCAAAGAGGTCTCTTTCTAAAAAAAAAAAAAAAGAACAAAAGAACAAAAGTGGCAAGTCTTATTTTTAACCTGTGATATTTTTTCAGTTTCAGATTATGAATAAAATGCTGTTCATCCTTTGGAGAACAGAACCTTGCTACTTGGAACACCTTCAAGCTTTGGGCACTAGGTGAAATTTTAAAACCAAATGGATCTGCTTCCATAGGGCACAGTGAGTGGTATGTGGGATTCGTTAGAAATGGTACATAGAAGAGACCAAAAGAAAAGATACATTAGTTAATAATGTTTCTAAGCCCTGTGAGCTTTCAACAACAGTGAACATTACAATTTTAGGAAGAAAATATGCTTCTAGTAAAGGAACATCAACCTTAGGGAAGAAAACCGAGAGTCAAGCGCGAGGCTAATGGAATTTAAAGATGGAAAGGGCAATGGGGAAAACGTGGACTCTGGTAACCAAAAAGGGGTATGATCTGGAGGGGACTTGGGGAGGGGGGTATGGCGTAGGAAGAGGGTGTGTGTGTGAGGTGTGTGAGTGTGCGTGTGGCAGGGTTAATGTTTCTTCTTAGGACTGAAAAATCGAGGTGACAAAGTTGTGCGAGTAGAACCCGGAGGTGCGGGAGCAGGGAGAGAAAGGAATGTGGGGATTTCCAGGCTGAGCTGACAAGTTCGGGGCACGCGCTGTCCCCCGCTCCTCTTTTGGGGAAGGGAGGCCCCCAGAGTGCCAGGCCGCCAGTCCGCGCGGACGGAGCTCAAACCCTCCCGCTAATCGCCCCTTCTCCGGCCCCGGCCCCGGCCCCTCCTCACCTCAGCCCGCCGCGCTTCGATCCTCCGCGCCTCCACAGCGCGCGTCCCAGTAGGAGCCGGCGCCGCGGTGCCGAACCACTAGGCCTGACCGGCGCAGACCTCGCGCGACTCCGCCGGCCTCCAGGCTGCTACCCCGGCTCCGGCACGCTCGCCGCTCCTTCCCGCAGAGGTGGCGCGCGGCCTTCCTCCCGCGGCGGGGCGGGGCGCCCCAACTCCGCCCCGCGGCGCTCCGCCCCCGGGCCCCGGGCCTGTGCTCTGGATTGGTCCCTGGGAGACCCAGCGCACCCACCCATTGGTCCAGCGGCCGCCCGTCGACGAGGGGGCAGGATTCCAGGGGCTGCGATTCCCGTAACGCGGCTCCCGGCGTCCCGGATTCCGGTGGCTGCGCCCGCGTCGCCTCTCCCAGACTAGATCGAAGGGTTCCCCCCACCTCCCCTCTGCGGGCGGAAGGAGCGAAATGTTCCATTTTTCCGTGGAGTAACGGGGTCATGAACCGAAGCTCGGGTGCTGCCCACTCCTCCTTCCTTCCCTTCCAGCCAGGGCGCCCTTGGCCTCCCTTCCCCGAGAGACCCAGAGCCGCTAGGGACCGCTGGGCTCCCGTGGGGACAGGGGCGGCGTGGAAGCCTCCTGGGGAGAGTGAAGGGTTTGGCGGCCGTGACTCCACACGAGGTTGCCGCAGATTGTGGTGGCGGCGGCGGCTTCGGTCCACGTCTATGTAAACGAACTTTACCATAGTGTAGTTTTTTAAATTAGTAAATGAGTTTGGGTGCGATTGATCTTTCAGCCCCACAGCTGGGGACTCGCCAAAAGCTAGTATTTCTTTGTGGTTTGTATGTCCCAAGCAGCGATAAAAATACCAAGTAAAAACTAGTTTCATTACAATTCACCTCTTCTCCACCTTCACTCCCCATTTCACTCTCAGCCTGGAAAATGGACCTAAAGGCTCAGCTACTTTTTCCCAAAACAGGATAAGAAGTTTATTTTGTGTGTGTGTGTAAAGAAACATACTCAAGGTAAGGGCTTTTGTGAATGATGGCAGGAGATATGAGGGCTATAACAGTTAATGAACAAATTATACCTTGTATAATTTATATTAATAGACAATTACAGAGGTTTCATTATATTGAGGATTCCAGACACAAAATCGAATTATGTTCTTAGTCGTGATCAGACAATTTTTAAAAGACACAGGAAGGTGGACCTACTAAGTAAGGAGTCCTTGGCAACCTTGCTGCAACTGATGATCTATTCAGCTGTTGATGCTCCCTGCCATCCTATATCTAACCTACAAATTGTGTTCTACCTTTGCTAGTTATAGGGGTGTTTATTTTAAATAGACTTTTATTTTTAAAAAATTGATAAAGTAAAAAATTGTGTAGATCCATCAGGTCATTTTAACCACTATACATTTTATTTGGAGAAACCTATAGTGGTTAAGTATACCCTCTGATTCTGGATTGTCGAGGTTGGAATACTGATGCTGCTACTTCCATCTCTGTGACCTTGGACAAGTCTTTCCAGTTTGTTCCTATACAAAATGAGAATAATGATACCAACTAATGGGATTGTTGCAAGGATTAAACGGGTAAAATACGTGAAACGCTTGGTACATGGTAGGTCTTCAGTAAGTATTAGCTATTGTTATTTTTGAATGTCTGCTACCTCTGCAGTGCTTCCAAAATCTTTTAAATCACTCTGCATGTTGAAATTGAAAATGGTGCAACAGGGTCCCTTGGCTCATGCCTGTAGTCTCAGCTGCTCAGGAAGCTGAGGTGGGAGGATCACTGGCACCCAGGAGTTCAAGGTTATAGTAAGCTGTGATCATGTCACTGAACTCCAGCTTGCCAGCCTGGGTGACAATGAGACCCTGTTTCTAAAAAAGAAGAAAACAATGTTATTTCTCATTTCTACTTTTCAATGGGTGACAATGAGGCCCTGTTTCTAAAAAAGAAGAAAACAATGTATTTCTCATTTCTACATTTCAGTGTAGAAATGGAAGGACAGGTCGACAGAAGGGAATCAATATCTCACATACTAATCTGCCTTGGCACACCGTGGGTCAGGAGTTGGTCCATTTGTGGACGTCTTTGTTAGCTCAGCTCCTAAGCCCTGCCTCTAAGAAACTCATGTTTTGTGTGGATAAAGTCTTAGGCTAAAAGGATGAGTCAGTATTGGAAAAAGATCTTTTTCAGAACAGCAGGATAGTAGGAGATCTCTACTCTGCTGTAGTTACATAACTTTGTAGACCCTTCTATACAGGATTGTCTTTAAATAACCACTTCCAGGTTAAATATTTGTCACTGGAAAGCCCTGTCAAAATGTAGAGGTAAATAGGATAAAGTGGCATTTTTTTTTATTTCTTATAGCATAACTTGTACATTAATGCAATCATGGGGTACAGTGTGCTGTTTTCATACACATTTTGAAATACTCTCATCAAACTGGTTAACATAACCTTCACGTTAGACATTTTTTTTTTTTTGAGACAGTCTTATTTTGTTGTTGGTATGCTCTGACATCATCATAACTCACAGCAACCTCAAACTCCTGGGCTCTGGTAATCTCCTGCCTCAGCCTCCTGGGTAGCTGGGACTACAGGTGAACACCACCACATCCTGCTAATTTTTTTAATTTTTGCAGACAGGGTCTCACTTTTGCTCAGGCTGGTCTCCAATTCCTGACCTCAAGCAATTCTTCCTTCTCAGCTTCCCAGAGTGCAAGGCTGGCAGACCTGAGCCACCGTGCCCACCATAAGGTAGTATGTTAACAGAAAAATTTTCTATTTATGTCCTGGGACCATTTGTGATTTTAGATAAGTCAAGAGCAGAGAGTGGGGAGCCTGCCCAGCGAGCAGGGCAACAGGAGAGCACTGAGGTTATTTACTTGGGAGTAGGTGAACAAAGCTAGGAAAAGTGCTATGGAACAAAGATGACACATACTGAAGGCAAACTTTGCTTGCCTTTCTATTTGCCTAAATCTGGTCTTGACCAGGATATCAGTTTACTTCCTTGTCTGCCCAGTTATATTTCTGAAACTCTGTGTCAGCCCTGGAAGTATCCTTATGTCCTACATCAACCTCATGTTTCATCATCTGTTTTGATGACTCAGCACCCTGAGCTCACGATTTCTCATCCTTTCTTTTCCGATGATTTTCAACTTCACTCTGTATCAGCAACCCACAGATGGAGTCACACACCTTTGACCTAGTCATCAATGAAATAACTCCCTCTCCAAGTTTTGGGTTGTGAATTTCACCTCTGTACCCACAGCCACCTACTCCTCTACCTCTCTTTTGTGCTCTCTCCCATTGAATAGGCAGTTTGTCCTCAGGGTGACCTCCACTCTTTGTTCTCATAGTTTATCAGCTACTTCCTACCTTCTCTTATCTTCCTAATCAGTGAGAACCCTTTTTATCAAAGTTTTTTAACTGCACTCTCAGTAGTATCCCTCAATTCCCTTGACCTTCAGCCATGTTTACTTTATCACTCTATTGCCTATTTCCCTTTTCCTTGAACTACCAACCCCATCCTAACACGTATTCTTAGTATGGAACCTTGTTTCATTATTTCCTGGAAAAATAAAGACCTTCATTTGTGAGCATCCTTAACCTTTCCAACTTAGGAGGCAGCTATGTATTTATCCTTTATCCCCTGCCTCTGAAGAAGAGAGGCTCCTATTCTTTTGAAAGATTAACTTCTCCTCTGTTCTTGGTATACCCCCAAGTCTTATATTTTTCATTATTACCACTATGTGGCTTAGAAATGTTTAAAAATTGAATAATTAACTCAGTGATAAGTTGGGGACAACATAACTGTATGTGTTAAAATCTTCGTAATGTAACAGCACCTAATTCACCAAATAAAATTTAAAGTAAATAAAAGTCTCAAACTGAAGCCAGTTAAGCTATGTTATAATTCACTTAATAAAGTGAGTTTGGGATGAAATATTAAATGAACTTGTCAAATGTTACCGAAGAACAATACATATTCGGAAAAATGAACACGTCCTATGAGTACACCTTGAGGCCTGGCATGGTGTCTCATGCCTGTAAGCACTTCGGAAGGCTGAAGCAGGAGGGTTGCTTGAGGCTACAAGTTTGAGATCAGCTTGAATAATGTAGTGAGACGCTGTTTCTACAAATAAATAAATAAGAAAAGAAACAGAAAAAAAGAAATTTGCCAGGTATGGTGGTGTATACATGTAGTGCCAGGTACTTGGAAGGCTGAGGCAACAGGATCACTTGAGCCCAAGAGTTTGAGGTTAGAGTGAACTATGATGATACCAATGTACTCTAGCCTGGGCAACAGAGCAAGACCTTATCTCAAATAAATAAATAAAAATTTAAAAAATAATAAAAAATTAAAAGAAATAGCTTGAAAAATTTTCTAACTGAACACACTCGTGCAACTAGCATCTAGATTAAGAAATAGTATCCTCTAAAATCCCCTAAAAGTTTCCTCCTATTCCCATCCAGTTCCTGGTAGGCCATAGATGACCACTATTTTAAATTCTAATACTGTAGTGTTATGACTATCATTTTAAAATTGGAAAGTTGGTGGGAGAGGGGAGGGAAGAGGGGTAGATGGGTGGAGGGAGGGTGATTGGTGGGGTCACCTCCATGGTTTATCTTACAAGGGTACAAGTGAATCTTTCTAAAAGCAGAGTATGAATGTCTTAACTCAATAACTAAAACGACATGAAGGCTACATTAACCAGTTTGATGAGAGTATTTCAAAATGTATATGAAAATACCATACTGTGGCTCAAGTGGCTAAGGCACTAGCCACATACACCTAAGGTGGTAGGTTTGAATCCAGCCTGGGCCCACCAAACAACAATGATGGCTGTAACCAAAAAAATAGCCAGGCTTTGTGGCGGGCGCCTGTGTTCCGAACTACTTGGGAGGCTGAGGCAGGAGATTCGCTTAAGCCCAGGAGTTAGAGGTTGTTGTGAGCTGTGATGTCACAGCACTCTACCCAGGGGGATAGCTTGAGGATCTGTCTCAAAAAAAAAAAAAAAGAAAGAAAAGAAAATTCCATACTGTACCCTGTGATTGCATTAATGTACACAGCTATGATTTCATTTAAAAAAAATCTTTAAAAAAAAATTGAAAAGTTAGCAATGTCCACCCACCTTGGCCTCCCAGTGTGCTAGGATTACAGGCATGAGCCACATACCCAGCTTCCAACATGAATTTTTTTTTAAAAAGATATTTTGTGGGTTTATGTAGATAAGAATTCCAAGCATGCTACCCTGGTGTGGCGGCTGGATAAAGATATTGTACTAATTGTATTAAATAATGGTTTAGGCAAATGTGTGTCTATCTCCTTATAGGAGGATGGCAGTGCCATACTGAAAAGGAAAAATTAAATGCATCTACTTCCTGAGAGAGCTGGAATTTTCTGAAAATTGTCTCCTCTGATTTTTCATAGGATTTAGAGTATGTCCATTTTCCATGATTACCAAATAATAAATGGAATGTGATGTCAAGAGTCCAACGAAACTGGAAACAACTAATCTAGCTGATGTGTCAGATGATGAGAATCATTATTTTGGCCTATGGATGCATGGTAGACTCTTAGGGTAAGCGCCATGCTCTCTGCTTCCTAGTATTCCTTGGGTGATTTCCTCCCCTTGAGTATGAGAGGATGACCCCACTCAATACCCCATAGAACAGAAGAATTGTCTGTCTCAATCCTATCCTGATTTCTTACTCAAAAATTTGTAAGAAATGATAAAATATGGCTCAGCGCCTGTGGCTCAATCGGCTAAGGCACCAGCCACGTACACCTAAGGTGGCGGGTTTGAATCCCCAGCCCAGGCCGACAAACAACAATGACGGCTGCAACCAAAAAATGGCCAGGCGTTGTGGCGGGCACCTGTGGTCCCAGCTACTTGGGAGGCAGAGGCAGGAGACTCGCTTGAGCCCAGGAGTTGGAGGTTGCTATGAGCTGTGATGCCATGGCACTC
>CAUYQV010018849.1:0-10414 GCA_963574575.1 Galagoides demidoff
TGGTCCCAGCTACTTGGGAGGCGGAGGCAGGAGACTCGCTTGAGCCCAGGAGTTGGAGGTTGCTATGAGCTGTGATGCCATGGCACTCTACCCAGGGGGATAGCTTGAGGCTCCGTCTCAAAAAAAAAAAAAAAAAATTACCTGAACATGTTAAGGCTTTCTTTACAAGCAGCACTGAGTTCAATTTTTAAAACCTTTTATCCTCATGTTACTATGAACCATTTGAATATGGGATGAGCCTTCACCTTTTTTTTTTTGAGTCAGAGTCTCACTCTGTCACCCTGGGTGGAGTACCATAGCATCATATCTCACAACAATTTTAAACTCCTGGTCCACGTGATCCTCCTGCCTAAACAAACCTTCTAAGTAGCTGGGACTACAGGTGGCTGCCACAACACCCAGCCGACTTTTCTATTTTTGGTAGAGATAGTTCTTGCTCTTGCTCAGGCTGGTCTTGAACTCTTAAACTGAAGCATACCACCTGCCTTGGCCTCCCAGAGTGCTAGGACTACAGGCATGAACCACTGTGTTTGACTCCTCTTCATCTTTTTTAAGTTCAGAGCCCCCATCATCATTGTCCCATCACATTCCGTGGCCCCTGAAACTGCCATCCTTGTGGCCATGTCGTCCAAAAGGAGCTTAACAGGAAGCCAGAAGCTTGGGCATCCTACCAGAAGTGGCCCGGGGCAGCTCATAGGGTTATTTTGATTTCATTCTATGTAAAAGGAAAGACTTGATGAGATTTCCAGGATTTCTCTTATGTCTCTTCCCGCAGATGAAACAGCTGGAGTTCCATTCCCCTGTCCCCCAGTTGAACAGGTTTTGCTCCTTTGAAATCTTATGATTTGGGAGGCTCTGCTGCTGGAGACACAGAGTCTCGCTTCACTCCTGCTCACACATCACATCCTGCTCCCTTAGGGAGACCTTCCTTGACCCTCAAGCTACATCAGGTTTCCCGGCATGTTCCCTGGTAAATGTGTTCTTTTCTTTTATCAGACTTAACCATAGTTCGTAATTATCTGAGTCTTTTTTTTTTTTTTTTTTTTTTTTTTTAGACGGAGCCGCAAGCTGGATAGAGTGCCATTGCATCACAGCTCACAGCAACCTCCAACTCCTGGGCTCAAGCGAGTCTCCTGCCTCCGCCTCCCAAGTAGCTGGGACCACAGGCGCCCACCACAACGCCCAGCCATTTTTTGGTTGCAGCCATCATTGTTGTTTGGCGGGCCTGGGCTGGGGAGTCAAACCCGCCACCTTAGGTGTACATGGCTGGCGCCTTAGCCCATTGAGCCACAGGCGCCGAGCCAGGGAACATAGTTTTAAGGGAAGGAAGGAACTGAGCTCAGTCTCATCATGTTTGATTTGAGATACTTAGGGGCCATCCAGGGCCCAGGTACCCACTCCCAAGCTGGCTTTAAGGGTCTTTAGTGCTGGGACAGATGTGGGCTGGAGCTAGAGGCTGGGCCAGCATAGGGATGTTGAAAGCTGCCCAGGAGGTTGCTGGTTTGACAACTACCTGCGACAAGCCCATAGGAGCCCCTGAAGGGCCAGGACAGGTGCCAGCATAGGTGTGAGGAAGAGCTGGTAACTGCCCCCAAGCATACAACGAGGAGTGCACTGGCCTTGGGCACCATCCAGAGGGCTCCCTCCACCCTACCCACACTAACCTGGCTGCTCTCTCTATCAGATGAACAACTACCTGACGGTGCCGGCCCACAAGCTGGACTCGCCCACCATGTCACGGGCTCGCATTGGCTCAGGTAAGGGCCTGGTGAAGGGCCTTGGGGCTGGGCTCTCATACCGCTGCCCCTGAGGATGAAGTTTTGACAGGAATGGGCTTCCGGGAACCAGCTACTCCTGGCCGGCCTCCTCCCAAGCCGTGAGCTGCTTCTAGGTTAAGTGTGGCTGGGGGTTTGCAGAAGGGGGCAGAGGGCCCTGCTGCCATCCCCATGGACAGAGGTACTGCGTTTCCCCAAAAATAAGACACCGTCTTGTATTTATTTTTTCTCAGGAAGACACACTAGGGCTTATTTTCAGGGGATATCCTTCTCTCAGCGCCAAAATGCATGGCATGGCTATGCAGATATGCTGCATAGCCACACCCATCACTAGGTCTTATTATTGGGGTAGGGCTTATATTTAACAAATGCATAGAAATCCTGCTAGGGCTTATTTGGGGGGTAGGTCTTATTTTCGGGGAAACACGGTACTCCCAACAAGGACTATGAAGGGAGCTGGAGGAGATAGGGTGACTGGGAGGGAGGCAGGCGGTTTGTACCCTTGACTCTTCAGCACATGTACAGGAAATAAGGGCCCTGGGCAGGCAGTAACTTAGGAAGAACCCAAATTCTTGACCTTCTAGGGACACCTATGGTGTGAGGAGAGGACCAGTTTGAGGGAAAAGAAGTATTTCCCTTCTCTGAAATAGAAGGTTGCAAAGGCCAGTGTGATGCAGGCCCGAGGCTCCATTCACAGGAAGCCCCTGTGGGAGGTGCTGACACAGCTGACTTGATGCAGACTAGGCCAGACTCAGGAGGAGAACCCAACTTGTGTCTTGCTCCCCAGACCCACTGGCCTATGAGCCGAAGGCAGACTTGCCAGTCATCACCATTGACCCAGCCTCCCCACAGTCGCCCGAGTCCGTGGACCTAGTGAATGAGGAACTGAAGGGCAAGGTGTTGGGGCTGAGCCGGGACCCAGCAAGGATGGCTGAGGAAGACGAGGACGATGACGGGGGCATCATGATGAGGAGCAAGGAGACTTCATCCCCAGGCACCGACGATGTCTTCACCCCTGGGCCAAATGACAGCCCCAATGCCCAGAGGATACAGCGCTGCCTCAGTGACCCCGGCCCCCACCCTGAGCCTGGAGAGGGAGAGCCATTTATCCCCAAGGGGCAGTAACATCCCCAGGGCAGTGCCCATCTCACCATAGACTCTCCCACCAGAGCAGGGGCTGCTGACCTGGATTGGCCCTGCCCTTTCCCTACCGCATGGCAGCTGGGCCCACAGGCCACTCACCCCTACCCTGCAGCAGGGCTTCCCCTGCCTCCTGGGAAGCGTCCTTTCACCATACCCATGGGACAGAACTGCTGTGCTGGTGAGCAGGCCCTGCTCCTTCCCCAGGCCTAGGCTCTCCCGCACCACACAGGGACCAGGGCCTCAGAGGCCATCCCTCCACTCCATTGCCCTCCCTTTTCACACCAATCTTATTTCTAACCAAAGAGGCTCTGGCTCAGCGGTGGTCCTACCTGGAGGGGAAGGCACTGAGGCTTCCTTAATCAGAGGAAACACCTGGGTGCCAGGCAGGTGGCAGGAGGAGGAATCAATGACCCTACTCCTGCCAGCTCTGTCACCCTGGCTGGCCACCCCAACCTGTCCTCACTCAGAGCTGCAGTCTGAGGGCATCTCTGAGCTGTACTGCCTGGAGCTGGGGCACTTTGTACAGGGACAATGTTGTGACTTAGAGCTTTCCAAACCACTCCTTTGGGGACCACTGGCCTTTCAGGGGCTGCTGCCAGGGGAGGGACTATTGGGGCTCCAGAAAGTGCTGCCTTTTTATGTTTTGTTTGTTCACACTTCCATGTATGATTCTGTTTGCACAGAGGGCACTTCTGTTTTTAAACCACCTGGCTGAACAGAACTCTGTCCTCCATTTCCTTCTACTCACTCCAGAGAATCAGCCGTCATTTGTACCTGTTTGTCCAGCCTCCTCAAGTCAGTCCTCTGCCTGCTGGGCTCTTAACTGTTGCCCAAAGGCTTTGATTGCAACAGTCCCCCGCCCCCCCCAACCCTAATCATGATCCTCCCACAGATACCAGGCCTCTTGGCACCTGACCTCGGTTCCTGCTGGCCCGGTGAGGCCGTGGAAGGCTTTTCTTATTGCCCCCACCCCAGGGTTGGGCCCTGGAACCCCTTCCTCATGTGTACCACACCCAGCTTGCCATGGAGCCCAGTGCTGGGAGAGGAGGCCTCCCCTGAGGATCTCTTGCCCACAAAGACTGGTCAGTAGGGCAGAATGCTGGGCCCCAGCAGCCTTTGCTCACAGGCCCTCTGCCCTCCTACCCCCTGCCATGGCCAGTCCTGTTGGTGTGTGTTCTCCCCAGGACAGTTCCTGCCCCAGGTTCGTGCAATATCAGGATTGTGCCCCTCTTTTCAGTGGACTGGGCCATGGGTCCTTGGCCCATCTGTCCATCCTCTCCATGCAAGTGCTGTTTCGAGCAGGAGTCATCATGCAAGGGTGACATTGACAACCATATACAAAGCCACCGCAGCTGCTGCCGCTCTGCCACCTGTACAGAAGAAACTGAATCTTTTTCATATTCTAATAAATCAATGTGAGTTTTTGATAGAGTCAAGAGCTGCTTCCTGGGGATGAGGGGCTTTAGGAAGGAGGTCGGCTATGGGCTGGGAGCATTTAGCTCACAGGCTGGCACAGAATCATTAGTAGCTATCAGCTGCTGGTGTGGGTATTCCATGTGCTGGGCACTGAGATAACAGTGAGCAAAGCAAGATGCTCCCTGGCCTCAAGAGTCCAGTAGGAAAAGCAGCATTTATTAGACATTGAGCAGGCTGGAAAAGCTCAGTGTGTCTGTGAGAGAGGTGAATAAAAGGCAGAGGCTGAGGAGGGGATGGCATGAAGGACTTTCCTGTGTTAGTGATGACCCAGGAAAGAACTAAAGAATGAGCCAAGGTAACCAGGTAGAGAAGGTATCTCAGACACACACAAACACCCTGGGATCTAAGAAAAGGTAGGGATGGCCAGGTCAGAGAGTGACAGCAGGCAGCAAGGAGGGGACCTTGAGGTCCATGGTTACGATTTTGGTCTTTATACTAAGGACAGTGGAAAGTCATTGGTATATATATTTGGTCTTTATACTAAGTCAGTGGAAAGGCACCCTGTGTTTTTCTGTAAAACAGGGATAGCAACCCTTGGATGAAATATGCTTAGGTATGTGGAGGTTGAGCATGTCCAACCTGAAAATCTAAAATCTGGAAAATTCCAGAATCCAGCACTTGTTAAGCTCCAACCTGACTCCACAAGTGGGAAATTCTATATCTGACTACATGTGACGGGTCATAGTCAAAACTCAAAACTTTTTTTCAGGCACAAAATTATTTTAAATATTATATAAAATTACCTTCAAGCTGGGTCATGTGCTGTGGCTCACGCCTATAATCCTAGTACTCTGGGAGGCCAGGGTGGGTGGATTGCTTGAGTTCATGATTTTGAGACCAGCTTGAGCAAGGGTGAGACCCCGTCTCTAAAAATTGACATGCATTGTGATGGGAGCCTGTAGTCCAAGTTACTTGGGAGGCTGAGGTAAGAGGATCGCTTGAGCCTAAGAGTTTGAGGTTGCTGTCAGCTGTGATGCCATAGCACTCTGAGGGCAACAAAGAGACTATCTAAAAAAAAAAAAGAAAATACCTTCAAGCTATGTGTGTAAGCTGTATGTGAAACATGAATGAATTTCATGTTTGGACTTAGATCCCATTCTCAAGATATCTTATTATGTATGTTCAAGTATTCCAAAATTCAAAACAGTCCAAAATTTGAAATGCTTCTGTTTGCAAGCACTTTGAGGAAGACACAACCTGCATGGGCTCAGTTCAGCAGATTGGACTCCTGAGCTGCATTTTCCAGAGCTGACCACCAGAGGGCGGTGGGGCCTTGGCGCACATCCCAGGCATCCTTTGAACCCGGGCTGTCCCAGAAAGTGTCTCCTGTCAAGCCTGGGGCCTGAGTGTGGAGCTGGTCTGACTCACGAATTATGAGTTGGTCAATGCCAAAAAGATTGAGGAACCACACTGTCCTTTCCTGTATCCAGCACTATCCCAGCAGGAAATGATTGGTACAGTAATTCCTCTGTATATTCTGAGGTTTGGTTCTAGGATTCCCATGGATACCAAAATCCTGGAATGCTCAAGTTCCTGATATAAAATGGTGTAATACTGTCAGCCCTCCACAGCTGGGAGTCCATGTACATCCGTGGATTCAACCAACTGCAGATTGAAAATACTTGGGGGAAAAGGCTGGCTCTTGCCTGTAATCATAGCACTTTGGGAGCCTGCGGCAGGAGGATCGCTTGAGCCTAGGAGATCCCCAGAGTTTCAGACTAGCCTGGGCTGGACTCTGTCTCTAAAAACAATTTAAAAATTAGTCAGGCATGGTGGTGCACACATGTAATCCCAGCTACTTGGGAGGCTGAGGCAGGGGATCTCATGAACCTAGGAGTTTGAGTTTGCAGTGAGCTATGATGATGCCACTGTACTCTATCTTGGGCAACAGAATAAGATCTTATCAGAAAATATTTGGAAAAAAATTTTTATTTATTTATTGACACAGAGTCTCAAGTTGTCACCCTGGGTAGTGTGCTGTGGCGTCACAGCTCACAGCAATCTCAAACTCTTGGGCTTAAGTGATTCTCTTTCCTTAGCCTCCCAAGTAGCTGGCACTACAGGTGCCCACCACAAAATGCCTAGCTATTTTTTTTGTTGCAGTTGTTGCTTTAGTTGGCCTGGGGCGGGTTCAAACCCACCAGCCCCGGTGTATGCAGCTGGCTCCCTACCTACTGAGCTAAGGCGCCACCCATGGGAAAAAAATTTGAAACACAATGAAATATAAGATAATACAAATAGTATAACAAGTATTTATGTAGTATTTACATTGTATTAAATATTAGAAGTAATCCAGAGACTAGTTGAAGTATGCAAGAGGATATGCATAGATTATATACAAACCCTGCACCATTTTATATATGGGACTTGAGCATTCTTGAATTTTAGTATCCTTGGAGGTCCTGGAACAAACTCCTCACAAATACTGATGAATATAATAGCATATAGCCTACACACAACCTCCCATATACTTTAAATCAACTCTAGATTACTTAAAATACCTAATACAATGTAAATGTTGTGTAAATAGTTGTTATACTGTATGGGGTTTTTATTTGCATTTTTATAGTATTTTTATATATTTTCAATCTGTGGTTGGTTGAATCCATGAGTGCAGAACCTAAGGGTACAGAGGGCCAACTGTATATTCAGAGAGGTACTGGTGAGCCTTCAATTGAGGGGTTAGCTACAGAGATGCGGGCAGGGTAATAGGAAGCTACCAGGGTTGGGACCTGGTGGCGCTCATGGTACAGGAAGCTATTACAACCCCTAGACCTGAAAGGACAAGAGAGAGCTGTCACTATGAGGGGCTGCTCTGCTAGAGCTGTGCACACAGGCCCTGCGGGGCGGGGGTAGGGGGTTAAGTACTCCTACTTCATCCTGATGGTGGCTCCTGAGAGGGCACACCAGGTCAGCAGCAGAAACTTCCAATTGCCCCTCAGCATCCGCTCTTGTCCTTTGGAAGAAAAACTCATGTCTCTATTGCATAATGGTTGCAGAATTTCTGTTTGGAATGATGAAAGGTTTTGGAAATAGATTGTGGTGATGGTTGCACAATATTGTGAATTTACTAAATGCCACCGAAGTGTTCACTTTATTATTGTATTTTTCCTCTGTGCTTCTCGGATGGATAAAGCGTTCATTTTTATTTATTTTTATTTTATTTATTTTTTTGAGACAAAGTCTCATTTTCTTGCCCCCGGTAGAGTGCCATGGCATCTTAACTCACATAACCTCAAACTCTTGGGCTCAAGCAATCCTTTTGCTTCAGCCTCCCAAGTAGTTGGGATTTCAGGCACCCACCACAACACCTGGCTATTTTTTAGAGATAGGGTCTTGCTCTGGCTCAGACTGGTCTCGAACCTGTGAGCTCAGGCAATCCACTCACCTCAGCCTCCCAGAGTGCTAGGATTACAGGTGTGAGCCACTGTGCCCAGCTGAAGTGTTCATTTTTAAATGGTTAATTTTATGTTATGTAAATTTTGCCTCAATTTTCTTTCTTTCTTCCTTTTTTTTTTTTTGAGACAGAGTCTAATCCTATTACCCAAGCTAGAGTGCTATGGCATCATAGCTCACAGCAACCTCAATCTCCTGGGTTCAAGTGATCCTCCTGCCTCAGCTTCCCACGTAGCTGTGACTACAGGTACCTGCCATAAGACCTGGATAATTTTTTTATTTTTAGTGGAGACCAAGTCTCACTCTTCCTTAGACTGGTCTTAAATTCCTAGGCTCAAGGGATCCTCCACTCTTGGCTTCCCAGAGTGCTAGGATTACAGATGTGAGCTACCATACCCAGCTTCAATTTTCTTTTTAATGGAAGAAAGACAGACGTCATCTCCAAGAGTAAAACACAAAGTCTTGTCAAGACTATATCCTTGTCCTCCTTCAGTCATATTCACCTGGAGCCCAACCTAAAATGCCAGTCATTCCCAAGGCTCTTTAAAAGCATATACTGCCTCCTATCTGTCAACAGCTCAATTGCAGGGTGAAACAACAGAGGGTGCAAAGAACAACAGAAAGCTACTACAGCCCCTACTTTTGCAGCTGGTCCCAAGGCCCAAGTTAGCCATGGCATCCTTCCTCCATCCCCACTTGTTCCTCTGCCCATCCTCCAACACTTTGGCTGATTGGGGGTTTTAATCTAGTGGAGTGTCCTAAACCTTTATTCGTATCCAGTTCAGCTTCCTACTGTCTTTGCTGGGTTGCTGGCTTTCCACTGCTGTCAACACTGGACATGGGAGAGTCCCCTGCCTACTTCACTGCAGTAGGAGCCTACTGGCCTTCTGGTAATCCACATTGATAACTCAGTCTGGAGTAGGTGGGTTATCAATCAACCCCTCTCTGCCTTTTGCTTAAGCAACATGCAGAGCTCCAAACCACCAGGAAGAACATGCTACTTCCAATTTAAAGGAACTGAGAGGTCAAAAATTGAAAATCAAAAGATTATTCCAAAACATGAAATTAAGGGAAACAGAGTCCAGGATCTGTGTGGGCAATGGTGGCCTTTATTCCCACCCAGGTGCAAGGTGAGTTGAGTTTGAGAAGGAAGTCAGTGTGTGGGTTAAGGTGGACAGGAATTTTAAAGCATCGGGAGGGTAGGGGTTGGCACATTCCCTCTTTCCTGGTTGGGACATTCTATTTGGGTGGGTTGGTTCTATATGGGCTGGTTCCTCCATTTCACTCTATCAGGAACTATATCTGGGTTCCCTGGAAGAAAGATTCCTCCTTTGGGCATTAAGGACTCCAGACCCACTGAACACAAAATCAGAGATAAAAAGCAAAAATTCCTACAGTCAAGTGATTTGGAATAACAAAAGAGCCACTGCCACATCCACCCCTTGGCCCCTGGGTCTGTGTGCTCTGACTCTGAGATGGGGGAGCCATATGTTAGCCACCGATTTGAAGCATATACTGCCTCCTACCTGTCAACAGCCCAATTGCAGGGTGTCGTGTCCCTGCTGGCTATACTGGAGATGCCTCCCTTGTAGGGCCCATTGTAAAACCAGCACATTCCATGGGCGAAATTGCTGTGTGTCCTTCACCATAAAAGGCAGGCAATGTGTGTGATAGCAGAGTGATGAATAAGCTCTTCTGTCAAGTCTAGAAACGATGGTGCTGGCAGAAGCAGTGCAGGCAGGGAAGGGAAGTCCACATCAGGAATACGTGGTTATAATTAGCTGCCCCCTTCACGAAGGGGGCTGAGTGCAATCAACCTGCCAATCAGTAGCTAGCTGGTCCCCCTAGGGCAGTGGCTCTCAATTTTTTTGGTCTCAGGAACCCTTATAGACTTACAAATCACTGAAGATCCCAAAGGGGTTTTGTCCATGTGAGTTATAACTATCAATTTTACTGAATTAGAAATTTAAACAAATCAACCAGGCACGGTGGCTCATGCATGTAATCCCAGCACTTTGGGAGGTCAAGGTGGGAGGATCACTTGAGCTTAGGAGTTTGAGACCAGTCTGAGCAACATAGCAGACTTCTTTTCTACAAAAAATAGAGAAGTCAGCTGGCTGTGGCAGCACACAGCTGTAGTCCCAGCTACTCAGAGGCTGAGGCAGGAGGATCACTTAAACCCAGGAATTTGAGACCATGCTGGGTAAAAATAGCAAGACTCCACCCCAAAGCAAAAACAAAGCTTTAAAATATCAATTTATTTAAGACTAATGAACCCAGTACATGTTAAATATACTATTTTAAATAAAAAATAACATTCAAAACAAAAATTATGTGAAGAATGGCATTATTTGACATTTTTGCAAATCTCTTTAGAGTCTGGCATGACAAAAGGCAGCTAGAATCGGCTTGGCGCCTGTGGTTCAATTGGCTAAGGCGCCAGCCACGTACACCTAAGGTGGCAGGTTCAAATCCCCAGCCCAGGCCTGCCAAACAACAATGATGGCTGCAACCAAAAAATGGCCGGGCGTTGTGGCGGGCGCCTGTGGTCCCAGCTACTTGGGAGGCGGAGGCAGGAGACTTGCTTGAGCCCAGGAGTTGGAGGTTGCTATGAGCTGTGATGC